>JAECUM010001350.1:0-151042 GCA_016617855.1 Megalonaias nervosa
TTACGTTATACTCTAATTTTGAAAGCAAATTGGGTACCAACCATATAAGTGTGTGTGTGTGTTTAGCAGGAAGGTGGGATTTTAGGCCCCCCCCCCCCCCTTTGCCGGCCGCAAGTAAACATTATTTATCCATTATAGTGGGGAAAATTATCTTGAGGTGTGTTACATATATGTAATTAAATTACTTGTGTGGTCGTTTCAAATTTTTTATTTTATTTTTATTTCATTACATGTTGTTGTAATGATAACTTTATTCACTCGATCTGACATTTTTTCGTAAAATTCAGTTCAGTGCTGTTTTGCTACATTGTATTTTTAGCTGACCTCGTTCCTGACCTTGATTCAGAATTGGTAAACAACTTTTTTTTATTCTTTTCATTGAGTGAAAATCATTCGTCATAATCAAGGTCATACTTGGCCTGCGTGTTAGTTTGAGTAAACAACTTTTTTTAAAAATTCATTTCCAGTGTGGGAATCATTGATTTTTAGCTATGGCTATACTAGAGTACGTGATAATTGACTTGTATTTTTTTTATTTTGGCGCCGCTCGGACTAAGTGATCACGTGACCCCATCACGTGGGTCTGAATTGCGTTTTAGCTGGGGCTAAAACTGAAGTTTTATAGTGAAATAGTCAGTCGTAGTTCATACCTTCGGAGCTCAAAGGTATTTTTGTGTTGTGACCAGTTGAGTTGAAATTTTTATGCAAAATAATCTATTTTTCCTGGAAATATCTAGTGCTCATCAAAATTCTTGGAAAAAGACATTTATTTGAAAATATTCGGAATTGTAAGGCCGGAATATATTCTTGAGTCATAAAATTCAACAAGGAACTGTTGACATAACAACACTAAACAGGATATAGAAGACGTCATCGCCTTCCATCTTGGAACTTCATCGGGATTCGAACTTTGATTCATTTAGAACTTTTTAGTGATAGGACTTATATTTTTAAATTCTATGATTAATTTTTGGATTAGATTCACAAACCGTAAGTCCTTTTTCTTATTTTTACCTTGTTTTCTAGGGAAATAAATGATTTTGTTAAATTTTAAAAGCTTCTTGGCTTCACTCATTTCTTTCTTACTTTGTACGAGCCTAGACACGTAACAGGTGAAAGAAAGAAACATTTATCCTGGTTCCCAAAAAATTGCAAGCATCTATCCCACCCCATTCCGAAAATTAAACGGTCTGTCCTTGGGGCGTTTTTTGTTCCAAATATTAATCTCTCTCTCTCTCTCTCTCTCTCTCTCTCTCTCTCTCTCTCTCTCAGGACTGGACCGAGTGTGGGGGCGCAGAGTACGAAGCCCACGGAAGTTGTATAGTGTGGCAATATGGGGACAATAGGAATTACCATTATGGCCGAAATGTTAAATGGCGTCAAGTGAGAAGGTAGTAGTGTCATAATAAGCGTTTAGATTTCGGTAGCTGTGATAATTCAACACCTTATATACCCCGTGACTTTACTAATTTTACACGCAAATGAATGCTGTATGGTTGCAAACTAGGCATTAAAATAATTCTAACGCTTGAGTGAAAGATTAGATTAGGAAAATCGGGTAGCGTAAAATGTTGTAGCTCGTTGTAACTTTTGGAAATACAAGTATTAATTTTTTGGAAAAATAAATTGCTACTCCATTTGGTTGGGTAAACGGTTTTGCAAAGCAATATCAGCCAAAGTCAGACCAATGGACTAATAAACATGCTGGCAGAGTGATCAATGTACACTAACAAATAGTTACTCAATCTTCGCTGTAAATCATTTGCCTGTTTTTGGTCTCTAGCGCCCCATTTCTTTCCATTTTCACCAACTCCACTTCCAATTCACCCATTCTAACCAATAGGAACATCCTAGGCCTTTTCGGTCAAGTCGACAAAAAACAATGGAATTATTTGTAGGAATACACATCAATTTTGATATGTTTGGTAGTTCGCCTTTGGCGGAGTGCACCACATATATTACTGCAGCAAAACCGAGATTGTTCTTATTGTGACCTTGTCACCTTCCGCCGGCATATTGTTCCATGTGAACAAGATTAGTTTAGAATATAGTTCTTAAAGGCGACGAATTACATTCGATGTTTCTTTTTTGACTTGACAGAAAAGGCCGATTATATATGATCAGATTGCCATACTAATTGCTTTATCTTCGATAGCCATCGAGTAAGGTTATTAATGGTAGTCAGACTAATATGTGCTGTTGCGAGAAATTCTGACTAATGCGCATTCATGAATCGAAATAACTTTACCAGCACACCTGTATCACCGATTGCTATTGTTATCGTTCAGATAATAATTCCGATTGGTGTACCTATGATAGTTGCTATGGTCAAAATTCCAGAAACACCAAGGATAACGGTTGTTGCCGCAGGGACCCACAAATAGCATCAATATCCATACGCACGCGTTCGTATTTCACGACTGGTGTGGTTCTCTTGGTGATTTCATAACGAAGCTTGTACCAGTATGAATTTTATAGATGTGAGTTAACGGTGCAGATGTCATTGTGACACATAGCCATTTAAAGTTGATGTATGCGATTTGGCACGGAATTAAATCTATGACAGGGGTAATGATACTCTACCTTAATCGATCTGATGTAAACATGATTAATTCTTATTAATGTTCTGTCTGACAACTGCGTCAACGAATTGGGAAAGAGGAGTTGAATTGGTTTCTTGTATAGAGAAAATGCCAAGTGTTGAAATGTTGCAGAAACAGTGTTTGTACTTGCTGAAATATTTCTAATAAGTTGAAACTTTGCAGTGATCGGTAGCAGCAGGGAGGGTGAACAGACCATTTTGCTGGAGACCTTATTTATGAAAAATAAACCTTCCTACGAAAATGAAATCTCAAGGTCAATAATGTTAAACCAAAACCTCTGTCAGGCCATGAGATTTCTCTAATTGGGTTAGCTCATTTTGTTACATCATCGTTTTTATTTTCAGGCATGTTTCATTTACGCGCTGGTCACTCAACGCTGGTCGTTCACCCTCCATGCTGCTATAATTAAATCATTATTGATATAACAATAATGATAGGAGATTCTCACACAACTAGATTAGCTCGGGAGCGACTAGATGCGGTTAAGAAATATTTACCCGTCCGTAATTCTGTCAAACAGAAACTACAAGCGTGTCAGGAGTCTCAGGTTGAATTTGCAGAAGGTACAGAACAATTATTTAAACCAGTTACTAGAGCTACTGAAGGGGTTAAGAAAGCTACCGAAGAAGTTACAGAAGCTACCAGATGTCTTCTTCCTACGTTGCAGCAAACCGCGGTAGCAACTGGGAAAATATCAGAAAGAACTAAGAAAACAAAAAAGATTTTACGAGAACTTCCAGGTGAAATAGTTGATATTCAATCACAAGACCCACTTAGGGATATTGTCCAGCTTTATTCTGAAGAACCACAACTTGAAGTTCAACCTCCTCAATTAAAAGTAAGACAATCAGCAATAGAAAAATTTCGCGATGATGAGGTTGCAACTATCAGGGGAAATGTAGAAAAAGCAATTGATGTTGCACTAGATTCTGATAGAAAAAAGTATTTAAAACCTGATGCAAAAAAAAAAAAAATAGAAAACGATGAATGGACTAAAGCAGTATTTAAGATTTATACTAATAAACCAGCAGGTGTTAATGTTGCTAATAATGATCCTGAATTTGTTTTATTTAATCAGTCAATTCGCGCAGAAGCACTTCGACGTGGACAAGAATCACAACATATAGAACAACTTTTAGAAATAAAAGAACAAAAAGCACAATCAAAGCAAAAACAACAATCTCCAAAATCATGGGAAGGATCACTTCGTGATTATCCAAAATCACCACAACAACCAAGTAAAAAAGTAAAAAAACAACAGCAGAAGCCAAGTAAAGAAGAATTTTAAGACGCTCCCGGCGCAACTGGAAGCGGCATTGGTCTGGGGTGGTCTTATTACTTGTCCCAATAACGTTCTTGCTGATGTTGAAAGACTAGAAATCCTCATTGGAGGAAAACGAGCTGGTAAAAATTCCCCAGAAATCATTAATGAAGCAGCTGATATTTGTAAAAGATTATTTACAGGCGGTGTTATGGATATTAATGTGTATCGATCCCTTATTAATGAAATCGCCGATGATTATCATAGTGACTAAGTTACTGGATTGAGTATGTAATTAGATGCAATTAGTGATAACATCACTTAATAATAAGATGATCATACATAATACTCATAGACCAACCAAGGTCAGGGTAATAAATTCACGATTACCAGTATACAAAACGACCTACGGAGATGGACTAGGTGATGTTGTTCAAGGTCTATTTAGAAGGATAGCCCCAAAAGCAATACCGCTTGCAAAGCAACTAGGAATGAAAGCTATTGACGTTGTTCGTGAAAAAGGTATTGGCGCTGTTGGTGATGTTGCTAACAAAGCATTCTCAGCAATCAAGGATAGACTAGCACGATTAATACGACGAAAACCTCAGCAGAACGCTCTGCGTTCTACAGTGAAACTGGCCAGCACTGAAGTGATGCCCGCAAATGTCAGTAAGATAATAAATCAAGCTGCTAATAAAAAACTAGCAGAGTTAGCTGCCAACACTAATGTTGGGTTAGAAAAAAAAATATATAACCGCTAGTCTGATAGCGGGAAGCGGTCTTCGTGTTAGACGAAGACGATAATAATAAAGATGTTCAAGCGTATGTCTGATCCCGCATTTGACATGGACGCACCAGTACTTAAAGATGAGTCTGTGCGCGATTATCAGTATTATTCTTATGACGCACGAATTCCAGATCAGCGTGGACGAATTGAACTACAGGTTCAAGATACAAGCAGATACTTCTTACCCGCTGAGGCATTTATTGAAGTAGAAGGTGAAATTTTAAAAACAGATAATACTGAATATGTAGAAGATGATCGAGTTGATTTTGTTAATAATCACATCATGGCATTGTTTGACAGCGCCACATATATGATTGATGGAAAAAATATTGAAACAATTCAGAAAGATGTTAACGTTGCAACGACGATATTAGGTCTTGCGCGATATAGTGATGATTATTCAAGATCAGCTGGTCCATCAATGATGTTTGTGAAAGATACTTCTGATTCTCCAGAGTATCAACAATATGAAGTAGGACGACCAAGAAATTTTGCTAGAAACGCCGACGTGGATGTGCAAAATATGATTATTAATGTAGATCCAGATTTCAACTTAGGACTTAGGTCACGTCGAGGAATGTTGAAAGATGGAGATAGAACATTTTCATGCACAATTCCATTGTCACATATCTTTGGATTCTGTAGAAATGTCAGAAAGGTTATTTTCGGAGCCAAACATACAGTTGTACTTGTGCGAAAAGCTACCGATGATTATGCAATATGGAGACCTGCTGGTGATTCTGGAAAAGTAATACTAGCAAAACTTTCTCTGTGGATGCCAGTAATGACTCCAACAATAGCTGAAGAAGAACACCTGCTTTCTTTTATGAGTCAAGGTCGTAAATCAGCTTTATCATGGTTAACAATGACTACAGATGCTGTACAAAGTGCAGTTAATGGTTTATTTACATGGCAAATAGCTTCTCAGCAAGGTGTTTCAGCACCAAGACATATATTTATTGCATTACAAGATGCTGCACGAGTAAATTCACAAAATCACAGCATAATGATATTTGATAAACTCGGTGTTTCTGAAGTTTCATTGAGAATAAATGGACATCAAGAACCAGCTGAAGATATATTATTAAATTTTGAACAAAATCATGTTGCACGTGCATATGATCGATTAATGACATTCATGGGGCGTGATCAAAATGTTGATTCTAGTTTACAAATATCACAGTTAGATTTTACAAATTTATATCCGATTTATTACTTTTCGCTGGAACATTTAGATTTAACCAGACAGTCCGTCGTTGACATACATTTTCGAGCTCGTGTGAATAGAAATATTGCAAATATTCCTAATTACAGAGCAGTTGCTGTCATACTTAGCGATAAATCAATGCTACTTGAAGGTATTGGTGGACGAATGCGAGTCGTTGATGCCCCAGTAGAAAATATGTAATTAGATCCTGATTTAAAAAATGATGATAGTTATAAATGTCATATCAACATGTTAGTGTTACTCTGACTCCTGGTCAGATTAAAAAGCTACAATCATCATCAAAAAATAATTGTGCTGTAAAAATATCACTAAAGCGAGAACAAATCGCAGGTGGTCCGAATAAGCTATCATTATCAGAACGCCAGCATAGGCATTTCAATGAAGCCAAAAAATCAAATAAAGGTATAAAACTTAATCTTTCTGCGAGTGCCATTAAAGACATCGCTAAAACGGGTGGCATATTTCCACTTCTTGCCGCGTTACCAGCGATAATAGCCGCTGCAGCCCCAGCTGTTGCAAAAGCAGCTGCATTAGGCGCTGTTGGAACCGCTGCTGGAATGGCGTTAAAGAAAGCAACGGGTCAAGGAATTATACACGCAGAAAACTTAAAAAAAAGATCACGGGCAAAACAACACGGAAGACGTCTTAGAGCACCAAACGTGCCACAGCCGGGCCGTCTAAGATTATTAGGCCCAGTATACGGTCGCGGTCTAAGACTTCCAGGGACCCCATATTCGTGGTACGGAAAAGGTCTAAGACTGCCCCGGTCACTTCGTCACCGAGTTCGATGATTCTTCCTATGTCTAATTTTGATTTACTTAATGCTGCTAAGCAACTGAACATAAAAAACTTAAGAGGTGTTTTTATGCGTGATCAATTACCTAGAACTGCTAGCAGTTCTGAAACTGGTATTATTAATCCCGATAAAAACTCTGGCCCAGGCACTCATTGGGTTGCATATGCAATTGATCCACGTGGAATAATTTATTTTGATTCGTATGGGTTGGCACCACCAAAAGAATTTTTAAAATATGTTACCAACATGCAAAGTAAGAACTCGATGCGTTCTAAGATCTGGTATTCAGCATTACCAACACAAAAATTAACAGATCCACCGGTATGTGGCCGTGAAACCCTCGCTGTACTCGACGCAATTTCACTGGCACCGCCAGGAAAACCACCTCATAAAGTCGTACACGAACATACCACAGAACACTACAGGTATAGCCAGAACGCTCTGCGTTCTGCAGACATTTTAAACAGATATTAGTAAATATAATGGTAGATATTTATGGAAGATCTTCTCGCAAAGCTCAGCAGCAAGTCGATTTATCTAAATATGCAACTCTTGATCAGCTCAGAAATGAAATCGATGATTTATTAAATATCACAAGTGTGGATCAAAATGAAGTCGTTGTTTTTCAGGATAAACAAGGACGATTAAAGACAAGTAATATACAACTGTCAGATGCACTTATACGAATTCCCACCGCGGTTATTAATAATATCGTTACTTTTGCTGATCAAGGTAAAATACAAGAATCCGGTAAGTCAGTTAACGATTTTATCAAGCGAGCTGGTGATTTATTCACCGGTAACATTATCATGAATCAGAATAAAATTACATAATCTTGGAAACCCAACCGCAGATACAGACGCAGCAACAAAAAAATACGTCGATGATCAAGAATCTAAGTACGTATTAGTCAACAGTGGTATAAGGCATGCATTTCTCAACATGAATAATAATGGTATTAATAATCTTAGAACACCAGAATCAGATTTCGACGCTGCAACGAAAAAAAATACATCGATGATATCGCTAGTGATCAAGTGACATCATTAACAACAATCAACGATGAAATGACCGCATTTAGAACTGATTTTCCTAATCACGTACAATTGTTCTTAAATTTTCGTAGAAACATAAACAGATCTATTAATGAATTTTTTGGAAGTCTACCAACTGTTGACATAAAACTTGCTGACATTAACACAAAAATCAAAGATATTGTTAGTGGAATTCCTAATATCATCGAAAAAACTAATCTTGTTAAAATTCCACACAAACAAATTAACAATATCGTGTACACAGTAGCATCAGGATCATCAACATGGACACCGCGCGATAACAGTCCCGAACATACCGCAGAAGTAACTGGGTTATACAGGCTGTCCATGAACGGTTTGGAAATTACTGCGGCCACTTCATCATCACTGAATGTACATTATAATCCTCTACTGGTGATGCTAAATAAGAACACCAAAGAAACATTTACGTTGACATCAACTATGCCCCCGAGACGTTACTGGTGCTGTCTGGAATTCGTAGCTGAAACTCCTCAATTAATTACTTAGGTGGCAGTATAATGAATCAAACCCTAGTGACGGAGTCACTTATTGACGTGGATCGTTACAGATACAATCAAGTATGTGAGTGTCAAGCCAAACTAAAAATTATCGTTGACAATTATACAGTAAAAGTAAAAAAATATCGCAGGCTTGTGGTTATCATTGATATAATTGTTTACTCAGTTTCTGCTATTATTGCTGAAACCGGATTATTATTATCAACAATAACAATGACAGCACCTGCAGTTGTAACTATTGTCGTTTCAACGGCAACAACATGCGCAGGTATCCTTAGTATTATCGCAAAGAAGATAACTACATGTACAAACACAAAATTACACGAGTATATAATAAAACTACACACGTCGGTGTCTGCATGCATTAAACTATCATCGTATCTTTCGGCGTATCTCAGTGATGGTAAAATATCCGATGAGGAGTTCATAACAATAATGAAAATTTATGATGAAGCATTCAGAATCGCTAGCGATTCTAGTGACGAAGTCACCCATAGCCACGGAACGCGGAGAGTTCTAGGTGAAAAAATAAATGATCAAAAAGTCCCCGATTTAAAATAATTAAATACAGAGTATTTTAAATAATAATGTCAGATAAGAACGCGAATGCGTTCCGAGAATCGCGCGAACTATTACAACAGATCGTCACTAATACAACGCCGTCAAAAACAACAATGATATCATTAAGTTCGACCAATCCTGAATTTAGCGTTAACTTTCCAACTGCAATTCCAGCAAGTGAAATAGCATTAGCACAATTACGAGTTTATCATAGCTGGCCAAATATCAGCTCAAAATCGTTTGGTGGACTACCAGCAAACAATTCACTTGTATTTTGCAAATAAGAATAAACCTGATGGAACTCCAGATTGGCAAGTTGTTGGAATTTCAACGGGCAGTTATCAAATAGAACAGATTAATGATGAGTTCCAACGTAGAATTAAATCTGTTACAGGAAAAGAATCAAAGATAGCAATTACTGTTTACGAACCAACGTTATCAGCGGCGATTGAAATAAATTCCCCTGATTATGTTGTAAATATTTATCAAAGTTCAATCAGATCAGTGTTAGGATGGCCTGATGTTCCGCCAGGAATGGAACGCAACGCGTTCTCTGGCGATTCTACAGAACCAAAACGAGAAGAATTTAAGACAAGCGAAAGAAAATATATAAAAAACCCAGAATATTTAAGATTACCACCATTTAATAATGGTAGTGATCAAAAATTTGAACTTTATGGTAAATATTTCCTTTTCAGATCTCAATCTTTTATTAAATATAATAAATATGGTGATAATCCTCCTGTTACTGAATTTGCTGATGATGCAGTTAAAGCATGGAAATACCATAATAATGAGGAGTTTGATAACACATTAACTAAATTAAAAAATTTATTTTTATCATTAACACAATTTTATAATGAAAATGTAAAAAAAATCAGATAATCGAAACAATAAAACATTTAAATCAAATTATTTACAACTTACGACATGTCAATGATGCTCTAATTTATTTTGTAAAAAAAGATGATAATAAAATTTTAAAAGATTTGTTTCTTAAATTTTATAAAATAACAGAAGAAGAAATTAAAACATTTATTATACCAATTTTAGATAACACTGAAATGAAGAAATCATTAACTGATCTTATTGAAGAATATTATCCCGGAGTAATTGAATCATGGAAAAAAATAGCCCCGCCACCGGTTATTCTTAAATATAATAACGATCCACACGGTGGAGGCCGTCATATCTCGCCGGGTATTGTTAATATAACATCAACGATCGCAGTCAATCTAGTATGTGACGTAATTGATGGCTATCAAGTAGATCTTTCAAAGTCTAGCCACCACAATGGCACTGTGGAGCAAGGATATATATTGTACTCATTCAGTCCTCAAGCTCCGCCTGGGTGGTTAATTGTATCTGAGCTAATTAACTCCGTTTATCTACGAGTTCATAATCCGTTATTATCAAGAATACATTTCAAACTTACTGACCAAATAGGCCGCATTCTGGATTTGCAAAATGAAGAATTAAATATTAATCTGTATGTGAGATCATAATGCGTCATCGTAAAACCAAAAAAAAATATCCGAATCAAACTCGGATCAGAATAATTTTTTTTTTTTACTGGGGTAAATCGTAATTATCATACCCAAACAGAAAAATAAATAGTATTATAATTATAAGTAAATAAACTGTATACTGTCAATTTTGCCAGGGAATTTGTTTAGCCATTACGACATTGACTCCACCTTCATTATCACTTTCATTTTCACAATGCTCCCTCAACTGTCTTATACGAAAGTTCACAATCTTTTTCTGTTCGTATTCATGAGATAATTCTAACTTAATTTTGTCAATAGCTTGTGAGAGAGGTACAAACAGCTTTACCTGATTATCTGTAACTGTTGCCAGCGACTGTAACATTGCCTGCTGGATAAACTTCATGAATTTATAATCAGATGGCAAAGTATATCTATTTTCTAATTTCCGTTGTTCTAATGATTCAAAATCACACAGAATTGTTTCAGGATTAAGATTATCAGATATATTTATACCGTTATGTTGTAATTTTTTAATCGCAGAAATAATAACATTAATAGTTTCAGAATTCATTATATTATAAATGTTTGTTTAAAATAAAATAAAATCAGAATAATATTAATAAAATAAAAATAATAGTCCTTAGAAAGGACTGTTTTCGAGGACAGCACAACACATTAGTAGCGTATTTACAGCAAGCATATTTACAGCAATTATATACATAATCTTAATTATACAGCAATTATATACAAGGTTTTTTATAGACGGCACAGTTATATATAATCTTAATTAAGGACAGCACAAAACACAGAATCTTAATTACAGTAGCGTATTTACAGCAAGCATATTGACAGCAATTATATTTACAGTAACGTATTTACAGTAACGTATTTACATATTTACAGGGACAGCACATACAAACGGGCCTTCTCTACGTTCAACAGAAATTTGCACACTCTCCCCCATAATCAACCCGGGGAGTGTGAAAAAACACACCCACCAAGTGACATGGTGGAGAGTGTACAAATTTCCGTTAGACTTAGAAGGGGCGGCGGAGCCCCACTAAATAAGAGAATTTTGACATAATTTCGCCCTCGCCGGCAATGTGCCGGTCACGAAAATAGAACTCAGGACCTCGAGCATGAGAATCCAACGCGTTAGCAATCGACCACCGGATTTCCCTATATATATGTTCAAAAAATTATTATATACTTACCTAATACTGCGCAGGCACTTACAGTATACAGAATAAAATCACAATTATTGTAAACTGTAGTGTGGATTTCTTAATAAAATCACAGTTACTATAAAATGTGAATTTATTTCAATTTCCAAAATACACTGTTAAATTGAGAACTCTATAGATATAAGACCCGCATTTCTGCCGAGTTAAAAGTCTGTATTCATCAACCGTTGCCAAGGATACTAAAACATTGATCAGTTACATGAACACATGCCATACTTATGTCTAATAACCTGATGTATACATACATGTATTTTGAGGATAAATGGATTTTGCTGCTGACTAGTGTACACACACATCATTTTTATGAACGATATATTTCTTTATGGATGAAATCACACATACAATAAGGAAAAATACATCGATACTTACTCAAAGCAATGTGGGTTCCGTTTTGCTGTGACCAAAATTCGCAATATATTGCTGTCATATAACGTAGTACAACAAGCACGACAACTGCTTGATTTACTAAGTTATGTTTGACGGAGTTGTCTCGCTTAATCATCTGATACCATAAGAACATACTCGAATTTGATTTTTTTTGTCCAAATCTTTTTGAAAATGCAGATTTTATGATATTATCTGCCACGCATTTTACTGAAGGTGGTACTATGTTAAAATATTTACCAGCAGAATTATTTGATTTAAATATAATTTCTTCGCAATCTGTATTTACAGATTTAACAGCCCTTGCGTATCGTGCGCCGCCAGAATTTCCGGACTTGCAATTTTGACTTGGTGTAACAATTCGCAAGTTATCAAGCGAGTTATCATGTTTATCACCACTGATATGATCGATTACAAGTCCATTTTTAATGACCCCATGAAAACATTCGTAGATGAACCTATGTGATAAATAAGTTTTATTTCCACTGGTATTAAATCCAAAATATCCAGTATTAATAACCCTACCGACTGTTTTTTTTAATCTACAGTGCCTAATTACACAATCACGAGATGCTTCATAATTTTTAATGATTGGATGCGTTACAAACTCATTTTGCTCCATTTATATGCTAATATTATTTGTTTAAATCATTATTTTTGAAAATCTAGCGAGATAATCTTATTCGGTTTTTATAGGAGATTCACCTGACGATGTTAAAGTGTTCTTTTTTTATCGTAATATCGTTTCAGCTCTCTGTATTTTTTACCACCACATTGCACACACATCTGAGTTTTTCCTCTGACTCCAACACCACACCGCACACACGGTTTTGGTCCTAGACTACCTTGTCTAACACACTGCATATGATAACCGCAGAATTCGTTACGCAAGTTTTGTTACAAGGAGAAGTATATCCGATCCTGAGCCAGTGGCATTGATTCTTTGTTTGAATCATATACAAGTAATTAAAATTCAATTTAAATATGTATTTGTCTTAATTATAATAATGCAGGAATTATCCACAATTGAACCCTCTAGAGCTAGATTTGATCTTGACAGACTGCAGAAATATAAATTTAGTTTTTCGGTACATGATCTAGCTTTAACGAATAAGGATATAACCAAACGTATCCGTGAAGCCAAAAAGGAATTTCGCGACGATGGTGCGGCTCATGTGTGGTCGACATTCAGAATTGGAAATACTGTCAATGTAATGAATGACAAACGAGGAAGAGAGATTATTGACTACCTTGATGTTCAGAGATATTTTATTTTAATAAAATTTATTGTAAAAACAGACGACGACACTTGGATTATCCGTAACAAACGTGATTCTGTCCACATGCAGTCAGGAAATAATATTATTCTCGGTGAAAATTCCCGACCAGGAATACTGACTGGTATTGACAAATCATATTATGAACGAGCGTATCCTGTGACTGCGGTTGTGTACGCAATATATCCGTTAAATAATAAACCTAACGTTGGGGATCTCAAACCTATGAAACTGTCATCGCTGACTTCGTCAAGAATAAATTGTGTAGCTGAACGGGTTACAGAACACTTCACAAACGCGATACACGGAAACGGTTTAACGGACTTACGACGTTAAAAAATAAATACGTCGGCAGAAGCAGTTAAAGATACCGGAGCGTCTATCAGCGACGTTGCTGAGCTGGGAAAGAAATTAAAATTCCCTATAACAGTGAAGACGTTAACCGAGAGGTTTTGTACAAATCGAAATATGAATCAAGAGGAGCTTCGATAGATATTATTGATCATAACGCACATGCATGGACTGTGGCAGTAACAATATTTCCACGAGACAGAACGGCTAAAGTTTATAATGGTCATGTATTTGATTTTATCAGAAATATCAGTAAAATTGACCCTGTATCTGTTTGGCTGTTTCAAAGTTCGGAATATGATTTTCATGATCAGTTTGTACGGTCTAATGGTGATATTTATTGTACAGAATCTCGCCACGAAGAAATGAAAAATCTTGCATTAAAATATACCTCTGATGATATTAAGGTTGGACAATTACTGAATAATTGTTTTACCGTTCCATCAGTTGCTGCTCACGCTGCACAGGAGAAAAATTCATGGAAACCGACATGATTGGAATTTCTTGAAGATGTCCAACACAGCTGTGTGGAATACGGACATGATGGATTGTGGAATACTAAATACGATTATAGAGACATTATCTCAGTTGATATGGTAGCATGTTATCCTGGAAGTTTTCTTGGATACGGAGAATGTTCTGAATACTTTAAGAGATTTGGACATCCGACACACGAGATGACCAGAGTTGCGATAAATGGACCCTTACCAGATTTTAACTTAACCGGATTCGCCTGTATAGAGTCGTTCGAGTTTTACGGGGATCTCCATTCGATTGTTTATGCGTGGTTTGGAAGACATTTTTCAGAAAAATGTTGGGCTCCAATAGTACTATTACAGTACGTGATTCATGCTGGAATTTTAATATCGTTAAAAGTGAGTGAAGCAATTATATCATACCGCGTGCAGAAACAAGTTTGGTTGCCAGAACCGGATATATTTAATATTAATGATGCTAGGAGAGATTTTGCTAATCTTAACGAAGATGATATTGTTAAAATTACTAATAATATACGTGAATGCAGGAGAGAAAGTGATGAGAAATTTGCAAAAGATCTCGGCAGAAAAATAATCGGTAAATTTACGCAAGGAGATATGATCATAAACGACACTGTACAAGATTAATTATGGACGATGCTGAACTCGATTTTTTAATTGCTGATACTACGGAGAAAAACACATTTATAAGTCGAAGTAGTGCTTATTTATCAGACGGAACTAAATTAGGTACAGTTGTGAGTTGCACTGATGGCGAGTCACCGCAGTTTACTCATTTAAGATCTTCGATGCTAGCGTACGTTTCGATAAATCTATTATCGATGATAAACAGATTTCCTCTGATTGCAGTCAGAGTCGCGACAGATTCATTTTATATAAATAAAAAATATGCGGATTCGTTAAAACAATTGCATATTAACAATCATGCATCATGGGATCATGGGGCGAATGGAGAATAAAACATCAAGATATAATTAGTTATTCTGAATCTGCCAACGTTGAAATTGCGGAGACATATTACAAGAATAATCAGATATCAAAATTGTCATCAACAACTGCGCTGTTGCCATCTGTATATGATCCTGTGGCTAGACATAAGACTGTGTATCTTAATGGGTGTGGTGGTTCAGGTAAAACAACACGCGCGATTGAATTATTTAATAATTGGTATGATTGTTTTGACACCGACACATAAACTCGCCAGAGAAATAAAAGAACGAGGAGTAAAATCATGTACATACCATAGTTTCTTCAGATGGTGCGGAGACACATGGACTCCATCGCGGATGGGTGAGAAATACATTCCTAAAACTATCATATGGGACGAGATATGCACGGTGTCGCTAGAGGTATTAAAAATATTTCTTGATTGGCTATTATTGAAGAATACTGCTGTGATAATGTGTGCGATCATGGTCAACCGCCACCTTTTATTGGATTGTCTCCACATGAGTGGCTGAAAACATTTGTAGATTATTACGAAGAAATAACTGATGACCATAGAGCTATTGATAAATCACTAAAAGAGTTGAAAAAATTAGTAAGACTACAGCTAGATAAAATACAGTGTGAGATAATGGACTTTATGGAGGAGACCTGCTGATTTGATAGTTGCAAGTAGAAAATAGTTCGCGATACACTTCAACAACAATTATTTACGTTACATAAAGAAAAATTTTCAAATCTACTTGTACCATTATGTTATCGCCCAGCAGATACTCGACGACAGAATGTTGATGTTGAGATTCCTGGTGGTGGAATACAAAATCTTGTGCTAAATGATATTGTTTTAGTTGTTGTTGATGTTGTTGAGAGCGCGTTGAGCATGGATAAATCGCCGTGGACGTTAGGATACGCTATAACGATTCACTCGTCACAGGGATTAACTATTACTGATACAAATATTTGGATTGTCGATGATCGTATTGAGTGGTCAAATTTAGTTTATCTTGCAGTGTCTCGAGTCAGAAGAATATCTGAACTGCACAGGGTTATCATGGATTGCGTAATAACCGAAGAAATCACTAACAACTTTGTCGATATCAATAAAAAATTAGCGAGCTATGAGCAGTGTGACAAAAAAAATAATCGCGACTTTGATATGGATGCTGAATTTATTATAACACTAAAACAACGACAGAATAATCATTGTGCGAATTGTAACGCAGTAATGTTGTGGCAGTATTCGAATAATAATCCGAGACAATTTACCGTTGATAGAATTAATAGTAGTCTAAGTCACACACGCAAAAATGTGATGCTGACCTGTCTTGAATGTAATCGACGTCGGGGGGCTGGACGCTGTGCAAGTTTACAAGAGTGAGCGCGGTTGTAATTGTGTGTCTTTAGGAATTATTTGTAATTGTTCGCGTACAAATCCACGCTGAGGAGCAGTTGAATCTAATCTGTAGATTGCAGGTCTGCCTGTGGACCTTACCACGCTGGAAATTTTATGTGTGGTCACACTCCAGATAGGATCTGTTGCTCTTTTTTTACCTCCTTCAAGTTCACCAGGTTCATATAAATATCTTACGGTAACATTACCTAGTACTGGTTGAGAGGAAGATTCACGTTATATTGGTATATATTTTTTTGTGATCGCATTAGAAGGTTTCATAGAAGTTGCACGAGTAATCTCATTATTTAACGCAGCTATCACACTTGGTAACCTTGCAACCCATTCACGAGATCTCTCCATGGACTTAAAGTCAGTGGATAATTCCTTTGCATATTGATATCCAAATAACCGCTCAGCAAGTGTTCGATTAAATCGTTCAACGATTGCCTGATCACGATGAATTTCAGTGTGTCCTCGTCTGATTTTAACGTTATGTTTTTTCATCAACGATGATACTGCACCAAGAAATTCTTTGCCAGGATCAACTTGTAATAACTGTGGCCATCGTAGACCACCACGTTGATAAATTCGTTCAAACGCAGGTGCAACTTCAGTTGCTGTCTTTGTTGACAGTGGTTCTGCTTCTTTATATCTACTTGCAACGTCAACGACAGTTAACGCCTATTTGTATGTGCGTGATTGACGTCTACGGGTTTTAATAGTATCGTGTGGTAAAAACAAAATATCTGTTTGATGAACTTCATTGAGAGTACTGACATCAAAATGTGCATACTGAATTTTTTTAGGTGGTGGTAGTTAAATTTGCCATATTGCCTGTCGTGCTAACCACGCTGCAGCAACAGCACGCGAGACTTTTGCTACTTCAGCAAGTTTACTAATCGCTGCTTTGCCTCTCCAATATCCTCTTGGGCTATAATAAACAGATTCCATTATAATAGTTATATAATTTAATTACCAGCCCCTAGCACTAGTTTACCTTTTCATAGCAGATTTTACTAGGAAGCTAGCAAGTTTTTCTCTGATTTATTTTTTTATGGAAATTAATGCGTGAATCAGCTTTACATCTGCAATATGTCGTTGTTGTAAATTTGGATTTTTATACACGACATCATGAACGTAACACGCTTGATCAATCGCATTTATTGGAGACTCTCCAGGTCTTGGTTGATCTCGTTCGTCAAGTCGAATATCAAGTCGAGTTCCAGGACCACAATAATTATATCCGGGTAAATGTTTCTCACCAGGATACTTTGCCCATGGAGCTCCTGGTAATTTACCTAACGATGCAGCGATATCTCCACCTGTCTTTGATGAAATAAATTTGTATTTTTTGTACCACATTTCACACACTTGCCTGTAAGTGCGCGCCTGTTATTTTTTGTTATTATTGTCGTTAATCCACTGGTCCCACCGATGGTGGGGGTGGATGCTCTACATCGAACACAATATTAATCCATATTATTATTATATGGATATAATTGACTTCTCAGCCACACGAAAACAAGTGCCAGTCAAACATCATCCAGCGCTACCAAATTCCATCAGAGCAATTATACTTGGCCCATCTGGGTCTGGTAAAACGCAATTATTACTTAATCTGATAATGCGATGGCTCAAGTGGGATAAATTATATTTAGTAGCACCATCTGTAGATGATCAACGATGTTACGAAGTACTTAAAGATTTTAATGAAAATGCAAAGTCGCTGACGTGTCCTGATAAAGATAATGATGTTATTGATTTTATTACCGATATCGATGAAGCTCCATCCATAGATGATCTTGATGGATGTATCAATAATCTCGTAGTATACGATGATGTAATGCTGGATAAACAATCAAATCCAGCTCGGATATTTTCGCGAGGCCATCACAAAAATGCAGACGTGATTTATTTAACTCAGAACTACACACAAATTCCAGAAGTGATCAGAGATAATTACAATATCTTAATTTTGTTTAATGGAGTAGATAATTATACTTTGCAAAATATATATTATACTTGGTGTTCAGGGGACATGGACATGATTAAGTTTAAAAACTTCTTTTCAAAAGCACAAGCTGTTCCGTTCGGATTTATAACGATAAATTTACATGACCCAAGATCTAGGTATCGTATAGGTCTGGATAAATATTTTGGTTAATTATAGCAGCAGGGAGGGTGAACGACCAGCGTTGAGTGACCAGCGCGTAAACGAAACATGCCTGAAAACAAAAACCATGATGTAACAAAATGAGCTAACCCAATTAGAGAAATCTCATGGCCTGACAGAGGTTTTGGTTTAACATTACTGACCTTGAGATTTCATTTTCGTAGGAAGGTTTATTTTTCATAAATAAGGTCTCCAGCAAAATGGTCTGTTCACCCTCCCTGCTGCTTCGGTTTATTAAGAGCTGTGGGAAGGATGTAAAACCCTGGATGGGCGTCTTAATTTCATGCACTGTTTCTATGATATGGGTCTAAAGATAATTGTTTGAGTTTATTTGTCTTAATTTCATCATTTTGCTTTGATACGAGTCTTAAGGTGATTGTTTGAATTCATTTGTCTTCAATGTTATATGACTTGTATTATAGGAATTTGTTACATTATTTTCTTGACATAAATCTTGAGATAATTGTTTCGTAATATATTCGTTTTTGTGTCATACTAATCATGTATGCTTGGAATTGATTATTTTTAAGTCTGTAGTATGTTTATATAGAAGAATTGTTAGTTAACAAATAAGGTAGTTAAAATAAGAAGCGAATTTGTTTAATTTGTATATATAACCAATATGTGAATTCTTTAACCGAGAATCGATTGAGTTAACATTTGAGTAAGAATGGGGACCATACGGCTCTTTATTGTCGGCAGCATGTATACATGTGTCTGACATTAGTCAATATAGTTATTAATAGTTCATATTGCAGGAACCTGTTTGTTAAGAGGCGAAAGCAGACTATGCTTTCGTTCAGTTAGTAATGGTGGCTGGGTGTGTTAATGCAGTACATTAAGTCCCATACCTGGTAATGTCATTTGAAGCGGTGGTATGTAAACATATTACTGTATGGTATGCAAAGGTGGTCTCCTAAAACCACGATAGCAGTTAGCATTTGTTTCTAATACGATAAAGCTAAACTCTGAAGCGGACGAGAGCTGGAATGTCAGTGCATTCCAAGGAGTTACGAAGAAGAGGAATCTAGTTTGCATTATCTTTTTAAGGGAAATAGCCTCCACGTCAGAACATGAGAACGTTCGATAGAAAGATTCCACAGTGAATAGAAAGGATCCCTGGCGGATTAAAGACTTCTCACCTAAATGAAGAGCGAAGACCAGGGAAAAAAGAGTTGCTGTACACGTCGACTCCAACCGACAAGCTACGTTGATTCTGGAGGGTGGCTAGCAACCGTATCAGGTTATGCAGACACGCTGGACAACAAATTTCGAAACGCTCACTCTATTTTATGATAAAAATTATTATATCTGTGTAAGCGAAACTGCTAATTGCATTTTTTAATACGTTGGGTAATTTTTTTTCTAGTGGAAGTGTATCCTTCAAGTGTCTTGTACAATTTTAATTTCTTGATCAAATTAATTGGATTGTTAAATTCTGTATGGGGTCTCGCTTTGTTGTGTTTTATATCTCTGCTCAGATCTGCATATATTCCATCCATTAATTTCATATTTTTATTATAAACTCAATCCAGGCGATAATACCGAGGCCGGTCATCCTCTAGATAACCACAACCATCACCCCTAACAAAGCTTTTGTTTTCCTTAGATTATTTTCTCACGTCGTTACGTTTGATGGTCTATCAAAGTTCTTATATTAATAATGTGATCGTCTAGCATCATTGCTCGACAGGTTGGCCTTGTCCAGGTGCAACATGCACTTGCACTTTTAACGAGTTACTTTTCTTACTGGTACAGCTGCCATGCTATCATAGAATATATCTGCCTGGTTAATATTTCAATCCTTAGGTGTTTTTAGGCCCGCTTGTGCAGTCTCTGACTGAGTGTTTTCACGCGCTAATGCTCCAAGCTGTCATCGAGCTGGTTTTGGTACATTAGGGTGGTAACAAACTGTTGATTTCTATCTGGCCCAAACCAAGATCATATTTCAGCGTGTACAACGGTTGGTTAATGGCACTCTGACGTTCGTATTCGTCGAGTGGAACAAAATCACCATCGATGTAAGCATCACTTATCTGCGATCCAACACCCCATCAGCAAATTACGCAACATCATCACCGCGGTCATAATGAATCTATTATATGTAATGATAAACCTAATCTTAAACACAAACGCCAAAGACCGTTAAGTACCCGCCCGGATAAACGCTGAGTGCTTCGAACTGAATTTTATCTTCGGCTTCTACTTTTGCTGATATTGCATATGTAAAAAGATGTTTAAGCAATATTACGCCCGACATGTGTTATATATGCTTTATAAAACGGAATGCCATTTTTTAAATATTTGTGTTACACACCGCCCGGCATGAAATACTTTTAAGGTAAATAAATACGATCCGGACTAGCCCCACTTTTAAGATGTGACGTTTAGGTCTATCAAAATCAATTAGAATAACATTGACTATAATTCAACCATTTATTATTGATTGGCTTGCTCTCACGACGGAAGAAATATCATTCCCGGGGTGACTAATATTTCATTGTAGCTGATAGGTCCAGATGCTGTTAGAGTTCGTGGTGCACTCTTTACATCCATACATTGTTTTAAGCAGCCTCGCCTACATCAGCGTAATTCTTGATAAAAGCAATCTTCATAACAGAGTCTCTGATTTACCATATTTCGTTGATTTCGGACTGATTAATTGCGACTGGATCTCGCAGCTTCAAGTAACATCTTCAATGTCCATGTTAGACACTTTAAGGTTTCTAGTTTCATCTCGGAAAATCACAAGCTTGTCTGGGTCGACGTCAACAACAACCCGGCAAGTAAACTCAGTCAAATATGCTTTGGTGGCAGACCTGGTCACATCCACATCAACATCTCGTCGGGATGCTTTGTCCATAAAAATCAGCAGATTTTTCTTATGTTGTTAAGTGTAGTTTCTAAGTGACACTGCAAAATCAACAAGCGTTGGTGATGTTGGTGAACGCTTAGGTGTACCCAATGCTTCAGTAGCAAGATTCAACGTATTGGCCCGTTCAGTCGACTTTGCAGCGGCAGAGTCGAATAAAACTCTGGATATCGTCCAGAGCCATTGCTCCAAGTTAAATAAACAACAACATCACGTGGCTATATAAGCCCGTATGAGTGAAAATATTTCAAGGTGTTATCATGTCTGCAACCAGTGAGTTCCAGGTCCTGTTGTTTAATCCAGATTAACAATATCCTGTTTCCCGGAGAATCATCGATGAGTTCATCACACATAAAGACACATCGGAAATACTTGACTGACTTTGCCATCTTTAGTCAATCAAAATTAGTTAACACACACGTGAGAAGCTTTGCTTTGATCAACGACGAAGTCATCAAAGGCCATTTGGTATCGTTACAGGTAGTGGAAGACACTTTCGTTTTTTTATTCGTTTACGAGATTAAACATTATAGATCTTATTTCCACTAAACGCTTTTTCTAGAGCCATCCCGGATGCAGTTCCGACAGTCCTTAACGTAACTGCTTTGGAAGTGCTGCCTCTAACAATGCTAGAATTGTCGCTAGAAATGGAAATATTCAACCGGTGTCTTGGAATTTTCTTGGTGTTCAGGCATCACATCATCGTATGGGATAAGATAATTCTAGCTGGAATCAAGGTCGTCAGTGGTAAAGCCTAATCGTCTATAGCAAATTAATGAATGGTAGACAATTTACTTCTTGGTGACGATTGCAGCGCATCCGTAAAATCTCTGAGTACATCAGAACATAGTTGATCGTCCTCTAACGGTGCAATCACGTACAGGCGATCCAATGTTGAACATGACATGATCAAATTAAACAACAGTTGTTTGTTTTCTTCCCAATCCAGCCGGGCCAAAGGTTAACGCACGAACTGAGTTAGAAACATATCATGATGTTCGGGTGGTATGAGATTTGCCTGCGCGGAGAAGTCAATCACAGTAAAAGCAGAGCTTTTACTCTTTCGAGATGTCATGCTAGATGTCACTTCTTCATATGTATGCGATGCCGCATGAAAACTCGTATTGCAACTCCAGCTGGAGTTGTGACATGTAACGCTTGAGCTGCGATCGCTGGAACATGTGTCCAATGGGAAGCAAAGAAGTTTACGTCTATTTTTTTTTTTTTAAAGCGTCATCGGAGTGCCGCGGCTGCGTTAGCGAAAGTACAGAGGATATCGTGGAGTAAATATGCTAACTTGTAAAAGACTGCCACTTATACAATGACATCCGATAACGTAAAATATCTTGCACTCCTTATATATTGACTCCATAATTCTTTGTCTTTGAATGTGAGTCTCTTTTCACAAAACTCCAAACACTGAGTTCATCGCATACACTATTTATCTTGTAGATATTTTTCATACTGAAAAAGTGTTGTTGGTGATTCCATATATTATAATGTTGAAGGTATCTCTCAAATTAATTTATCCTTCATGATCTTTGCTACTGCTATTATATTCACTTATTGTTTCAATGTCGTCATTGCAGCACTCACTCGTTTTATTATAGACATTGGGTGATCTAGTCAACGCCAGATACTTCTTTTTTTCTGCTTCTTATTATAGCATTGGATGTACTCATAGCTTTATTTAAAAAAACTAAAGGTTTATATATGAACTTTTGACCATATATATATATATATATATATATATATATATATATATATATATATATATATATATATATATATCTTTTATGCCCGCAATAAATCGCTAGCCTGTGATGGATTTTTTGCACCTGCTAGGATATGATTGGTTTTTAATCGAGTTAACGGTTAATGACATAGACGAAGACAAGTTAATGTGGGTTTAGAAGCGGTAAAGTGTCAAAGTTGAAATAATTCTGAGACAAATTTGTGCCATTGGAAATAAAATTAAAATTTCCAGAAATAGTCATTAAGAAAGCGCTGAAATATAGGGTGGGATTAAAACGTGGATAGGCGTGTGGTAAGTTTTGGCGGTTAGATAAAGTTAATACTTATAGGCTAAGCTAAATAAGGTGTGCGTGTTCCCAGACGAAATTCAATGTTTTAAGTACTTCCCCTCGCGAAATTAGTTAGTATAAGTTTCTGGGGGAAGGCAAGAAGTTAACTCCGGCACAAAATAACAAGTATATTTTCTCGTTAACTTTGTCCAAGGGACGGGTGTCTGCAAGTTGATGGACACGGAACTTAAAGCAACAAAGAGATCCGGCTGCACAGAAAGAGCGAGCCTAAAAAACACAGAGTAGGTCGCAGTCTCATGCAATTGACGTGATATGAGTTCTAAATTATTTGTTGAATTTGTTTATTTTTAATTCATGCATCAATTTTCTTTTGATGAGTTCGGAAGTTGATTGTTTACATTCATTCCTCTTGAACGTTATATTACGCATTTATTCTAAGAATGTCATACATTATTCCCTTGATAAAGACGTTCGAATTTACTCGTTTATATGAAATAGGAATCATGTATTCAAGGCATTTCATGCGTTACTTCTGATACGAACTGTGTGGATTTATCTGTCTTAAATAATATGAATAACGTAGGCTAGGAATTGATATTACTATGTCTGGAAATGCTATGCCAATGCATTGCTAGTTAGTATCTATTATAGTCAAGACAAGAAGTGAATTTCATTAATTCATTTGCGTAGTTAAATTGCGAGTTCTTTTAACCGAGAAATTGGCGCCTGCCGGCCAACATTAGGTCCAGTTAGTGATTTATATCTCACAGTCGGGCTTAGTTCGGTTTTTGTGTCTAGATTATGTTAGTTTAAGTAGGGATACCAAGTAGTCGTTAGGGAGAGACATTAATTTTCTTGTAATAGGGTTGTGTGTATCAGCTGTCAGGCTGCGAACTGGCCCATATTAGGCTTCGTTTCCCTTGACTTACGATAATACGATATTTGACGTAACAAGAGTGGGGATTATTGTTTGATCCAAGAAGTAAAAAATCCTGGAAAATATTTAGGTTCCATATTTATGTATTTATCTTTAAGGGGAAAGTAGCTCCATTTAAGCGACATATAGTGGGAAAAGACAGCAGACAACCAAGTTACGGTGGATGACCCAAAAGAGACTGGATAGAGAGAGGATACAGTGATTCTGATCTGTCGCTAACAACAAATTTGGAAGGACCGCAAGCAACCAGGATATGCAGGCATGATAGGCAATATGAGTTCGATCGTTTTCTTGATTTCATCATGAAATTTGTTTATTGGTATGGGGGCTCTCACCAGTTATTATGTACTTTTGAGAGAGGGACGTATCAAAGGTGAAGTTGTTTGTATTTGAAACATGCACAGTGGAGAGAATGTTGGCATACCTCTATACTACTTTGATGTACTGTGGCTGACATTTCCTTGGATATTGATTGTACTTAAAATTCTAAGCACACTGCTAACTAAAATGACTGCTCCCTTGTGCAAAAAAAAAATCACCTTGAATTAGTCTCAAGTACACTATCTTTAGCACCTATTAAAATAGAGAAAATGAAATTTTTCCAACTTGACAATATCAGTTTCTGAAAGTGCAATGGATGAATTACCAAATATATAAAATGTAAAAAAAAGTTATCTTCTCTTTTCTTTCTACAATTTACCTCTGAAGCCTAGGAAGTGAAAATGACCAAGTGGAGCTAGCACTTTTTTGAAAGGTGCACATCTGATGTAAGGCCAAGCTGTATACTCTATAACCCATATAACACCCATCAATCATGCACCAAAATAAAGGGAATGAAAGGTTCTTTGAACAATACCTAAGATATACAAGGTCTTTTTTAAATAGCCAGGAAACCAGGCGAAATTCTTTTCTTTAAAATTCGAACCCTATGCAATATAGGAAACTGTGGAGCGCCACCACAACACAGAACGGTTAATTTCTTATAAAAGTTGGTAATTTTATTTCTTAGAGAGCGTATCATTCAAATGTCATGTTCAATTTCATTTTGTGCATGTAATATATTAAATTGTTATATTTACATACGGGAGCTCGTGTTAATCTATTATGTATCCATTCTCAGACCTCTTTTACTCCTACCATTAATTACATATTTTATTTTATTATTTATTCGTTCCGGGCAATAACATCATGGTCGATCAACCTCAAAATAATGATAACCAAACCAATCCACCGCCGCATAACAAGTGACCTTATATATATATATATATATATATATATATATATATATATATATATATATATATATATATATATATATCACACCCACCCACCTCAATAACTGTTTAATATAGTATTCTCACACAATCTCTGTCACAGTCAAAATAGAATATAGCTATACAAGGAACATAAAGTCAGCAGACGATTTTATATAAGTAGAGTAGCAATCAATGATCCAGTTCTTACAGTCGCACAGAAATTGAATCTTCACAAGTGTGGTATAGTTACAATCAATAATAATGTATTGGCCTGACTGTGGCATATATGCTTTGCAAAATGTTTACGCGACCAAATTGTGTAGTAATTATGTTTTAAAAAAGTGTATTTCCAGATATTTTAAATAACCACTTTGTTTTACGCTTGCAGATATTGCTTTTATTACGTTAGAAATTATATTTGACTATATTGTAACCAGACCGCATACATTCGCGTGTGTCGAGCGGGTAAGAATTGGCACATAATCATTGGGTATAGAAGGCGTTGTACCGAGGTACCGAAATCTAGTAAGGCCTATTATGACACTAGAAAATTTGACGATGCAAATATTCATGGATTCAACATAAAATTTTGCTGGCTAACAACCATACGTACTGACCAACACACAGGTAGAATAACAAGCCAACAGCCATCCACTGAACAACACTAGTATTAATATGGGGCGTAATGGCGACAGATGGGCCTCTTTGATGACAATGGGAATTAACATGACGCCCTCCATTTTGAAATAGGTCGTATATGGCGACCAAGGGAATTTAACACTGCAGGCTTGTAGGGCGAGAACGGATAACGCAATGTTAATTACTAGCATACGACTTATGTTGTCCCTATAAATAATGCGTGCGTGCGTGTGTGTGTGTGTGTGTGTGTGTGTGTGTGTGTTAACATGATGGATGTGTATGGCGAAAATGGAAATTTAACATTAATCCATAGGTATAATATTGTGAGTCTGTATGGCGACAATGGAAAATGAATGTTGGAAGTTTAGCATACACTTTTAATTGACCAACACTCAAGTAATATGTGTCTATGGGTTATTGAGCCAACGAGAATTTAACATAGGAATGGTACTCTGTACCTAATCGGAAATTTAATATAGGAATAAATGTCTGGGGCAGAAGAGAAATTAAACATGGGGAAAGGTAGCCTGAGGCATAAGGATGGAAATGTATTGAATGCACTCCCTGAAAGTTATTAAAATATATTACAGATAGAAAAAAGGTAACTCTTAATCTGGCTGGTTTGAATGACAAATATATTAACTTGACTGTCACTTCGTTGTTTTCTTTGCAAAAGGTTAGCAATCGCGTGTGGTAATGACATTGCTACAATTCTGTCAACATATCACTGATTGCAATCTTTGTTAACGATGTAGCGGGTGCCAAAAATTACATTGTTATAATCCCGACAAATTGACTGTCAAGTAAGTTCACGCAAGCGTGCGGTAAACAGTGCGTATGTCTCTCTCTCTCTCTCTCTCTCTCTCTCTCGTCTAAAACCAAATAAGCCATATTCAGGTCAATTGTTACAAATAATTGTAACCAATGGAATCTTATATAATTACAGACTTCTTGTTCCTCCAAAGTCAGGTCACTTGTTACAAAAAGTAGTGTTTTGCTCTACACTGAAGACACCAGGTGGAAAATTTTACGTATGAACCTTTTTTTTTTTTTTAGAGCAGCATTATTTTGCTACATTGTTAAACCAGAATTTGGAATTAAGCTAAGATTTCTGACATACACAAATATAGGTCGAGTTTTCATGGCACTTTATTTTGAAGTTGATCACCCAAGCTAATGTTGGATTGTAACATTATTCAGTTCGAGTTTTGAAAACGGCCAAACTAAACCGTGGATTTCATATGATCAGTGAAATGTACCCTATGCAGAAACACACAACGGTTATAATTGTTTTGCGTGTGCGCGCGCAAAGTCTTGAAACGGCAAAAGAAAATTCACATAACCTTCTATTTCTCATAATCGTTGGGATGAGAGAGAGAGAGAGAGAGAGAGAGAGAGAGAGAGAGAGAGAGAGATTTTGAAAAAATATAGTTAATTCCATTTTTCTCTTCTTTAAAATCATTATTATTTTAGGCCCCTCTCAGTTTAACATCAGTCCCTCTTTTTGTACAAATATAAATTATTAAAGATAAGCATACTTACAGTGCTGTCAACTTTGTAAAGTAAGACTAGTTTTCCAATCAGTTAGTAAAGTTTCATTTTAACATCGATGCACACAACGTTTTGGGCTGAAGAAAATAAATAACCATAATGTTTACAAAACCACTTTTCCATTTTGTTCTCATTTCTAGAGAAATTACATCCAAAATAAGCTAGTTGATGTTCTGAGGGGAATCAAAGACTACGTTGATGAAGGAAATATACACAATATCAGCCACACACAATTGAATCTGATCAATGTAATCGCACATTATTGAATACAGCGGATACTGCATTTCTTCTCATAAAATCGATGATGTCCTCTTCCAGAGGAGGTAATCCATAAGATTAACAATAGTCCAAATTGTTGTTGTTGGGGGAAGGGAATAGCTATCCATTGGGTTCCTGGGTGGTGACAATCGTCTGTGCTGATGACATAGGCTCGAACGTTTTTAGGTTTTCGATGTTGAAGTTCATCTTTTTAGCACACATCACTGGATTCCATGAAGCTGTGTACGATCTGCGAGTTGGAAGGTAATGATGTTTCAAGTTATTCATTTTCACAGATAATTATAAGTCACGAAACATTTTACTTGATTGTTTTTATTTTTATTTTTGAAACAAATACCTGTCAAGAAAATTGATGAACGGCGGGTAGTTGCTGTACTCTGCTGCAGAAGAGCTTCGATGCGTTTTGCCTCCTAAGAAGGCAGTGGAAGTAAGGATGCTCACTTATATCATTATGCTATTCTTTCAAGCATTTATCTTCTGATATTAGGCTCTATACATCATCCTGGTACTCCTCCAACTTCTCTGTTTGATTCATCATTAAATATTCGTCATGTTTCATTTGATTTGACTGATCGATTTGACAAATATAACATGTTGTTTTGTCAGGCTTTTGATCCTTTCAGGTAAGTGGCGAGCAAACCAGTAGGCTAAATGCCCCAGTCCTGGCCATTCTGACATCATGTCTGTGTCTTTTTCTTCGTGTGCATCTGTAGAATGTAGCTGTTGTCCTGGTTACAAAACACCATACTCTGTATTCCTATATGTTTACGTCCGTGACTTTGTGTTCCATAGCTGTTGTCCTGGTTACAAAACACCATACTCTGTATTCCGTGCACGTCCGTGACTTTGTGTTCCATAGCTGCTGTCCTGGTTACAAAACACCATACGCTGTATTCCTATATGTTTACGTCCGTGACTTTGTGTTCCATAGCTGCTGTCTTGGTTACAAAACACCATACTCTGTATTCCGTGTACGTCCGTGACTTTGTGTTCCATATCTTTCTTTTTTTTCTTCTCCATGAATGTCTGTGACATGCTATTTTTTTTTTTTTTTTTTTTTTTTATAGAAAACATCTTTATCATCTATTTAAATGGTTTACTGTTAGACCGGTGGTCAAAGGATCACATTTGTGTAATGTTCGGTGTTATCAAAACAGGTTTTCAGGCCAAAGTGAAATCCCTACCATCATCTTGGAGTAATCTTTTTTGCCCTGAAAAAGGCGGTTTGTTAATGTTGATCCTGTAACAGATGCGCCAGTGGGATGTAGTTTCTCCTTTCTCTTTCCGTTGGGGGGGGGGGGGCTCGGGTCCAATAGGTGGGCCGCTATCCAGTTAGTTGGAGATTTTAGGCATCCAATAGCAGGCTTCTGAAGGCAATGTTACTCAGTCAGAATGCTTCCGATCAAAACGTCTAAACTGGGGATCCCACTAATCTATCCCCCCTTTTTTATGTTGGATGTGACTTCTGATCCTTTGTTTGGTCGGTCTAATTCGTCCTTTTGGTAAGGTTGTCTTCCTAGTATCAAGACTGACTGACTGAATATTTATTAACGTTGCGTATGACCAGTGGTCCTTGTGCGATGATTTGATGTCAGTACTGCTGACTTCTTAATTACCCGATGAGTGTTAATAAGAGCCTCCACTTGTCGCTTTACTGTGCGCACTGCGCACTTCTTAAATACATATCCATTCGCATCCAATGAGAAAAGGGTAGACAAGAAGGGCGCATCGCACCACCGATGGCGCCCTTAAATCTTGAGTATGAAATTTTAGTTCCCCTAGTCCGATTGAGTAAACAGATTTTCACGATGTCCCTTTTAGATAAATATTATATATCTATATTTTTACCCAAGAATGACAACCAGAGTAAGCTACACATGTAGAGTGGTTGCCAGTCTGGTATCACCCATGCCCTAAATCTGTAAGACAAAAATAAGACAAAAAATAGAGAAGACTATATAGGTGTAGTGACCACTCCGGTGGCCTAATGGTTAGAGCGTCCGCCTCGGATGCGGGAGGTCGTGGGTTCGATCCCCGGCAGAGTCATAACAAAGACTTACAAAAATGGTACTAACAGCTGCCTCGCTTGGCGCTCAGCACTAAGACGTTAGTGTTAGGACTGGTCGGCCTGGTGTCAGGATAATGTAACTGGGTAGGACATCATGCTACATGTTTGCGGCATGATTCCCCAGTGCTAGACATCACTATAAACTGCCACACTGCAGACATCGTACCGATATGACTCGTTCGTTCCCTAGGGCCGGGGCTTATGAACTTACCGTAGGTGTGTCTGTGCAGATCTGCACACTATGATAATTACTTGTAAAAGAACAGACATAGGCAATACAGGCAGAGAATTAGAGTGTCATTATTACTACTTATAAAGTGTGCGTCAATTATCAGTTCCAGTAACAAGTTACCTGTAGGAAGGCCCATCTTTGACTGCCTATACAGATAAAGTCACTGAAGAGTCGTTTATAGTAGCTATGAAGTGGACGCATGAGTAAACCATTTACAGTATAGATGAAACCTGGATGTCAGCTTCTGTGTAGAGGAAAGGATATGAGCCGCAGCATTTTCTGATCCTGCATGTGTTTGAAACGTGCTTTCAATTCCGCACCAAAGAGTCAGGTGCTAATTTTAGTAATGAGTGTTCCAAACTCAAGACTGATAAAGGACTGGAATTTCATCAATAAAACAATGTCTCTATTTATTTTTTCCTTTTTTTTTTCACTTACAACTAGAATAAGACCTCATGAGACTCTTTTTCCTAAAACATAATTTACATTGTTAACCAATCCTGGCCAGCCAAACCCATATATACTCTACTTTATGTTCACCGATTTCCAGGCTGGTTCCCATTTTTCCATACCGTTAGGTACTGTGTGTCCTATAATTTCATTGGATTTGGCGCACCAATCTCAGTATCAAAGGGAGATCATTCTAACTGCCATCTAGGTGGGCAGATAACTTTTAGCTTTTAATCTAAGAGGGCTGGATTTACGAGGTAGTAGTAGTTCTTCAGAGGTATTATGATCGATTTGTGTATTTTATGAAAGTTTTATAGTATCCATGTCACTTTCTAAAACATATATTTAACTGTTTAGTCTGTGCTCAACTTGCTAAATATTTATTGTCATTAGATATTGTACCTGATCTTTCTCCTGTTTGAAGTGCTTTTATAGAATATGGACAAGATATGGAATTCTATGAATGGTCATGTGCATCTACAGTATATGTATTTTAAGTTCTCATTAATTTGTTTTGTAGCATTCAGAATTGTTTACCTCCTCCAGCAAATATTTTATGAATAGTATTTGGAATTTAAAAAAAAAAAAATCTTTAAATAAAATACTAACTTCAATTTTCGTAATTCTTTAATAGATTCAAATTAAAATATGTTATGTACAGACTTAAATGGCTACATTACAACTGGAAGCTTCCCAACATTTACTCCTTCCTTTGTTGACAGTAGATGGAATTTGTTTAAAACAATATCTTAAAATGTAATTTTGCCAAAGTGCCACAAGTTGTAGACAGACAGAATCATGTTTTACAAGTCTGTGGCATATTTCAAGCTAGATTAATAAGTAAAAATGTTTTAGGAAGCAGAAGTACAGATATGTGGTATGTGATACTTTGTTTGGCAAATTATGTGATTAATCTTGATTGTACTTGTTTGTTTTTTTGAAACAAACAATATGCAATTTTCATAATTTTTAATTATGGTAGATATGCGAGGTGAATGGAGCTCCACATTTGTGAGACAGAAGTTTTCTGATGTAAAGCTTCTGATGTACCACCAGAGAAAATCTTGACTGGTGTGTATAGCAAATTTTAACCTACTGTTTTTAATGATTTAATATTTTAGTAATATATAAATTTTACACAAATTTTAAATAAGTTTAACATATTTACCTTTTATGTGTTTACATCTTCCAAAAATAACTTTCTGGGTGTATATTTGTTCCTTCACAGTTTTATTACTTAACTTTTAACAGGCACTATTTAGCCTGTTTTGTGGTTAAGTGCCATTAAACCTATATATATAAATTATACTCCTATGAAATAGAAGTGACTGTTTTGTGGTTAAGTGCCATTAAACCTATATATACCAATTATATTCCTATGAAATGGAAGTGACTGTTTCAATACTTGAAAGAAAAACAAATAATTCCAGCATCACTGTTGCACCTAGGATCCCAACTATATGGGACACTGTGCAACCATATCCTCCAAATCTGGGGACACAATTTCAAACAGACAACAGAAATACTATATAGTAATTAACGCACTTAAAGTGACAAAATAAAAAAAAAAGATAATGTTCTTTGAGAGTTTTTCCACCTTAACTTTGCCATCTGAATTTAGTGTCATATTTCCTTGGGCATTTAATTAACTGTCATAAATGTTTTATCAAATGCTCAAGTAATCCTTAAAAAAAAACATTACGTCTGATTACCTTACTCTTCTATGGAATTTTCTGTTCTGGATCATGCTCTCATTTCACTTAAGTACTTACTCATTATCTATCAGGATTTATTATAATTCCAAATTCTCAGAATTGGAACAAATAATTCCCTGATTAATTGCTACACTGTGTATTTTTGAATGTTTATACTTGAGATATTCAAGTCCCTTTTGTCAAAAATCAAAACTTCAACCTTGAAATTATGTTACACTAACTCCAACTCAGCAGTCTACTACAAACCATAGATGTTTATATTGCCCAATTTAAAAAAAAAAAAAGGAAATTAATTGCTATGTTAAAGTTTCTATTACCTAGCACCAACAAAGGCATTCACAGACATGCACTAAAGGAAAATAATAGGTGATTTTTCACATTTTCTCGTACAAACAAGTGTACCCTGGGGTTGGACAAGAGTGAAGATTTTGAGACACATGCAAGAAAATTGTGGAAAACCTGCAATCCCATGCTCCCCAAGTAATAATGCAGTATTCTTAATAATCACAGAGCTTGGAACAAGATGAAGGGTTTTCTGGACATTAAATTAGCTCTTGTTTATCCAAGGGAAAATTGTGAGATAAAAAGGAAAAATGAAGGCTAAAATATTAATGCTTTATTTTCAAAGCAGTTTTTAACACAGAAGTTATGTCCAAATAATGTCAAGGAAAAAAACTAACACAATGTATTAAATAAACTAAAATGTGCTGCAGAATTTGAAACCACAAATATATAACATTCCAACACAAAGTTAACATAACCAGAATGTGTAGCAGATTTTGAAGAAGAAAACAAGGCTGCAAAGTATGCAGTATTTACATTTGTTATATCATTCTTACCGCAAATATATTCAAAATATTCTTTTTCTATACAATTACTTTATAATTCTCTGGAAACACTTTTCACTGAATTGTGCAATGTTTACTTTATTGGAGATGAGCAATTTTCCACTAACATATCCACTAAAACTAACATGACGCCCAAGTGGGCTTGACACCACTCACTCAGCTGACATCTACATACCCTGAAATGGGTAATTTGATCAAATGTACATTCTGCTTGCATTTCATTTGCATTCCTGCACATTTCATACAACATATTTCATTTATGGTCTCAGAAATGCATTCAGATTTTGCATTTATCTTCTACTGATTGTTTCCTTTCCTTTTTGCTTGCTGAACTGAAATGGAAATGCATTTAACTCCAAGAGGTTTCCATTTTCAAGAGTGTTGAAGGAAATGAACTACAGGTCTCATATCCTGTCTAATTAAAAGTGTACTTTAATGAAATAGCAAAGCAAAAAAACCCAACATAATTTATAATAAACTATATCCACAACTGCAATATTGTCATTAAGTACTGTCAGCAATTTTGCATTTTGTTCGTAATGACTTCACATATGCAACCACCAATAAGCATCACATCAATAACATTTTTTTTTATGCCTACCTGAAACAACAATTTCATGACTTGTTAGGTGAAAATTTGTCTGTCAATGTAAAGAATCTGATCTAAAAATAAAGAATTCCAATTCCATTCAGTAAATGCATTTGTGCTCCCAATTGTCTTTAAAATACATTCATCATTTAGTTTGTATTCAGTTTCCATTTTGTTGATATTAATTCTGCAATCTATTGTTGTTTCACTGCTTAAGTTAACTGTTGCAGGGTCTGTTTCTGTAAGTCAAATGCAAGCACTGTTGACCAAACAATCTGGGCATGTACGCTGCTTCCTGACATAAAAACACTTTTATGTTTTTGGAATGGCAGCCATACTGAAAGCAGAATAGTATAATCTGTGGAAGCTATGAAAGGCCTTATGACAGAACTTCTGTGAAATTTGGTAAAATTCTATAAACTTGGTTTCTGAGAGAAAGTCATTTCAAGGTTTTGTTTTCTGTAACAATCGTCATATTGAATTGTAGACCATGATCATGTTCCTTAATACTAGTATGCTTTGCATCAAATTTAGTAAAACTCCTATAAGCAGTTTTTGAGAAGTAAATTTTAAAAATTTTTAACAGTAATTCTGTCAGATTTGATGGCAGGTCAACATTGTTTGTACAAACTTATATAGCTTTCTTTCCAGGATGATTTGTTCAAATCTGGTAAATTCTCTTCAGCAGTCTTTCATCAGAAGTTTTTTTTTTGTTTTTTTTAAAGGATTTTTCTATTTTTAGTGACAGCAGCCATATTTGATAGCAGTTAAGCATCATGTGTCAGGTTTATAAAGGCCAGAATGCTTTCTGTCAAATGTGGTTGAATTCTTTTCAACAGTTTGTGAGAACTAATTTGAAAATTTTGGGCTTGCATTCTGTCAACTGGTTTTAGAAAAGTCCTCTAAAGGTTTTTCTGTTTTTAGTAATGCCAGCCATATTTTGATAGTAGCTCAGTATCATTAAGGCCATTATGCCAGGATGCTGTGCCGGGTGAGCTAAAAACCTTTAGTGACTTAAGGGAATCCACAGATCTACAGCCATTCTTGATCATTCCATACTAGTTTTTCTTAACTACATGTATGTTCAAACAATGGCAACTCAATAAAATTGTCATCCAAACATTAATAATTTTACAATTCCACACTACAGAGCTTTCTTCTGCTCAAAGAAATGAACTGTGGCTCAATTACTCACACCTGATTGACAATAAAGAAAAACACCTCAACATAATTTATATCAAGGATGAAAATTTAATATGGAAATTTTAGACTTGAGACCTAGTTTGAGGCCTCCAATTGAGTAGTAAAGCAATTTATAAAAGAAAGAAATAAATGAACATGAATACAATCATCTTTAGATAAATGTACAAAAAATGCAATTATTAATGTTTCAGTGTTATGGAAATGCACAGATTCTAATACCAGATTTGATAAATTCATTTTTGTCATTTATCTTCTCAATTTCATACAGCAAAAATAATATAAATTACATCAACAGTTCTTGGTACTAAATAATTATGTGCCCTTGACTGAAAACTTTGGTAACCATATTATACATACAAGATTTCAATAATATATGTATTAAAAAAACCCATGTTACATGCTGACTATATTTTGACACCCAAACTGTACATTTTTACATGTAGCAAAGGAATAATACTTCCAGTTTGTTTAGCTTTGCATTCCTATTAAATCTATGAATGTAAAATTGGACAGACATTGGGTAAGTATCTTTGTGAACCTTCTTTTTTTAAAGTAATTTTAATTCTTTGAGCTTAAACAAATCCATATTGATTTGATTTTTGCACATAAAACAATTCCAAACATTTAGAAGTGTTAGAAGTGGCAGATGAGCCAAAACTTGCCAGTGGAAACTCCTCAATTTGTAGAATCATATAGTGCACTTACAGATGGCTCTTCGCTGACTCCAAGCAAAGCTTGACCAAAATTCTTCATGTCATTGAAAGATTGGGAAGATACGTATTTAAAACAAGAAAACAATCAATGGCAGTATGTCCACATTGCAAAGTATCAATGGCAGTATGGCCAGATTGCAAAGCTTCAATTGCAGTATGACCAGACTGCAAAGCATCAATGACATTATGGCCAGATTGCAAAGCATCAATGACATTATGGCCAGATTGCAAAGCATCAATGGCAGTATGGCCAGATTGCAAAGCATCAATGACATTATGGCCAGATTGCAAAGCATCAATGACATTATGGCCAGATTGCAAAGCATCAATGGCAGTATGGCCAGATTGCAAAGCATCAATGGTGGTAAGGCCAGACTGAAAACCATCAATGGTGGTATGGCCAAACTGAAAACCAACAATGGCGGTATAGCCAGATTAAACCTATCAATGGCGGTGTGGACAGATTGAAAACCATCAATGGCAGTATGGCCAGACTGAAAACCATCAATGGCGGTATGGCCAGATTGAAAACCATCAATGATAGTAAGGCCAGATTGCAAACCGTCAACAGCAGTATGGGCAGACTGAAAACCATCAATAGTGGTATGGATAGACTGAAAACCAACAATGGTGATATGGACATACTGAAAACCATCAATGGAGGTATGGCCAGACTGCAAACCATGAACAGACGACATTAATGGAAAAGTCGTTTCCCCTCACCCAAGTGAACCCCCAAATTTGGTCTAACTCATACTTTTTCTTCTCAATAATTTTTGTGATTTTTATTTTCTTGCCATGTTTGACTAATGCTGTATCTGTGTTTTAACCATGACCCCAATATTATTTCACTGGTATAACTCAATTAACACCATCAAACACTTGCACTGATTCACAAGTTACTCCAATTCAAGTACAGTGCTAGCATTACTCGAATAGAAAAAGCCTAAAAAGATAACATTATGTGAGTCTGATGTGGGAGATGCAAGATAGAAATTTCTGTACAACATTCAACAAAAACCATTCCAACATTTTCTGTGAAGGTGACATTTCAGAATATCTGCGAAGAAATTATGCCCTAAAATTTGATGAACCAACCCAACAAGACCTAGGTCATGATAGTATGGAGGTTTCAATGGGGAAGGCTAGTGTGGGTGTTAATCCTGTTCAACTTCAATTTTTTTTTAAAATCTGACAGCAGCCTGAAATATTTAGCTTTTATAGTGAAATATTGTTCTGAGATAACTTTTATAGAAGACTTTTCTGACTGAGAGAAGGCTGGATACATTTCTGATTATGATACCTACCAGTTTCAGCAATAAAAGAAGGCAATTAAGACAATCCAGGATGCAAGTGGGATGTTCGCAGGTACTAAGTCTGTTGGGTTGCTCATTTTTCAAGTTTTAAATTTAATAATTTAATATTTATTGTGAATTTGCTTGTTTTGTTTGCAAGCAATATGTGAGAGAGTTCTGATTACTGTTCTATAAGTAACCAGCAGTTTTGTGACATTCTCAATATTGTGAGATGTTGTTAGATCATCATATTCTAAGTTTTACTGGCTATTTCAGTTAAGCTTCATTGCTTTTAAGGTTTCTATACTTGAAATTACCAGTTGAAAAATTGGCATCCTCTAACCATCCTTGAACTTAGATGTCTTTTTAAACTGAATGTTACAAAACGGGAATACATCTAACAGCAGATTGGTAATGGTTTTGTACAACACCACATATTTCAAAGTTAATTTTATTCCTGTTAATCCCTCATTAAACATCAATTGACATTTGTCTTCTTTTTAAGCCTTCATTTTTTTTAAAAGTTTCGGACAATCTACAAATTATTTTAAATTTGATGTTTTTAAGAGTTGCAGTTTTTCATCTTTAAACTTTCAATCTTGCAACACATTTATTTAGATTTAATTTAATGAATATTATAACAGGAAAGCTTGCATTGACTATATTCCAATTATCCCCCTGCTGCTATAGATACATGTACATAGCTGCCATGCCAGGAAACAATTATCTTACCTACCAACCCAGTCCTAAATTTGTTGGAAAGAAAAGGGAATACAAATAGTTTTTTAATCTTGACCCAGTAAATTTATTTTTAGTAATGGAGTGTCAATCTTTTGTAGATTTTTTGGGTTCCTGTGAACCATGACTGACACATCTAAAAACCAACTTATCTGACTCTACAAGCAATAGTGTCTGCAAAAAGAACCTAAATGTAAATGCTAAAGTACAGAAACCAGCTCAATATAAAGGTAAGCACAAATCACTGAGCTGTGAAATAGAGGCAACAGTTAAAAAAGTTTTCACTGATGGTTGTATTACTCCTAATGATACAATACAGTCCATGTTATGTGACTCCATAGGCAGTAGTGATAGACTTTTGAAATTGAGCCATATGCTAAGGTTAACCTAAATCACTAGACCATTTAATATAAATCAGTGACCAAATTTTCACTGAAATGTGAAGTACTCCATATGCAACTTCTAAATATGAATAAAGTCTGAAAAATGATCCAAACACAAACCTCAACTCAGAGATGTTTAACTCAATGCAAAAGAAAACACAAATCACTGAACCATGAAATACTGGTCACAACAACTTCTCAGATGGCTGTAACACTGCTTATTATACAATTACATACCAAGTCATCAATCCATAGGAAACAGTTCATGAGAAAATGATCTCTGTGCAAAGGTTAACCAAATCACTGGACCGTGGAATTCAGGTTGCAGTGACCTGATTTTCAATCCATGGCACAGTAATCCACATGAAATAATTAAATCCCAACTTATCTGAGTGAGCTATAGAAGCTTAGAAAATGACCTAACACAAACCTTAACCTCAGTGGTGATGCTGATTGGATGGAAAATCTGATGGACAGACAGATATCATCAATCCAGATTCCATGATTGTTATGCAATCTGCCAAAGAATATATATTTGAAAAGAATCCAGTCTTGAGACCTATCAGAGACCTGAAACAGTCTTGACATTTGTCTATGACCTTTGTATCAGATTTTGAGTGGGCAGATATGTTTCCTGTACAAGCTATACTTCGACATCATGTTACTTCTTGACTGTAAGACATTTTTATGATTCCCAATATAGCTGTTGAGGTATATGTTTACATTACTCTTATGTACCAAAAATAACAGTGGCATTCAAGGGTCCTATAAGAAATACAAATAAGATCACATCCTCCTTGAAAGTGCTATTCTGGATCTATTTCACTTAATTCTTTAAATACCATACACACGATTTAAGTGTTCAATAAGCAGGAAGTATATACTAGATTAACTTATAAATGTAATACATCCTGAATGCTCCCTTCCATCCAGGATCATTTGTTTCATTTCCACTTCTTTTCCTCAAGTTAAATCTTCCAAGTATGTTCTCAGTTTCTAGTAATAGGGTCTTCTTGGGTTATTCTGAAACAAAAGTTTGAATAAATTTTAAAAATTGTTCAACTGATGAAAAAAAACCAATGGAGATTTGAAAAGAAACGATAAGTTTTCTTGCTCACCTCCTCGATTCAGATAAGTGTACATTTTACCTGAGACAGTGGGAAGGTAGAGATAGACCATTGTTAAGGGGCAGTAACTCCTGATAGTTTTCCATCTTCAGAATTTAGAAATTATGACAATATATAACATGAGGCCCAAGTGAGCCTAATACTGCCCAACTTATTTATCTCACTTAATGGCTGACCATTTCACTAAGCAGGTTCATGTAGCCTACCTTTATATCGTGTTAATTTTAAACATATAACTATAGTCTGATGCAAAATATTTCCAAAAATAAAGGCACAATTAATGTGCATAGCATCTTGATCATAACTGCAGTCATCATTACAAATTGTTTACCGACAAAGCTTTAATTGTTATATATAGTCCAAAACTGAAGTAATGATCCAGTTTTTTTTATGGCCATGGCCTTCTAGCTAGAGCAATTCTCTCCATGATTGGTTGTAAGACTTGTTTATTTCTGATGGCCTGTTTAATATGATCCAGACATGCAGGATCAGTAGTTCTGGATAGGAATAATACAACTGCCATTGTGGTTGTTTGAGTAGATGAGGTAAAATCTGAATTTTCTGACAAGTTTCCATTGCAAGACCGATGAGGTAATTGATCCACAACTTCTCCTATCTGAGTGGTGCAATGAGGATAAGGCGACACCCTGATTCTCTTGCTTACTGTATCACATTGGAATCAGAGGTACTGAAGGGTAAGTGTTTGCATCCAGGCCATTCCAATCTCTCGACAGCGCAATGATGGCCCAGGCTTTCGAGTCCTGGATTGGAGATACAAGGGTTGTAAGTTTGGTATTCTACCGTGTCGCAAATAATAGGTCCACCAACAGTTGGTCCCATCAGGAACATAACTGAGTGAAAACAGAGGGATGAAGAAAGATGCCATTCCATCTGTCTTATTTGATTGTTCCAGGGCAATGACTTGGCTAGTACATTAGGTGTCCCGGAATATGGTGAACTTGTACATGGATTTGTTGCTGACAACACCACTTCAGAAAGTCCCATACCTGGATGCAAGGGTCTGGGAACTTGGTTCCTCCATGTTGTTTCAGATAAGTCACCACTGTAGAGTTGACAGACACAATGACAACTTTCTTGCCATTTAAATATTCCTGCCACCAGTGAAAGGCTTTCACAATGGCTGTCATCTCAAGAATATTGATATGCGGATGTCGTTCCTGGGGAGACCATGCAATGCTAGCTTCCCAAAAGGATGGCAGTAGGTGGGTTCCACAGCCTTCTGTACTTGCATTATTACAGACTAATCTCAGGCAGTCATACTTGTTGAGGTATACTCGCCGTGAGCCAAGTTAGGATATCCCAATACTGCAGATGGTGCCTCAATTGTGTGCCAGTGGTGAAAGGTTGATCCAGTGGGTAAACTTGTGGCCTGCATTGGGACAGAAGAATCATATGCAAAGGGCTATTCAACCTAGGACAATGAGGTCCTCTGCTGCACTGAGCAAGTCAAGCAGGCAAAGGAATTACCATGTGGATAGAATTTTACTGTTAATAAGTAAAGAAGCTAACGTGGTTTGGAATTTCAATGCCCTATCCTGAGGGAGACGAATTATGTTGCCTGTGTATTGAACTCCATACCTAGCTGAACAAATTGTTGAGACGGTACTAGGTCAGATTTTTCCTTGTTGATGAGAAGTCCAGTCTGATAATCAGTGTAACAAGGGTAAAAATGTTGCATTTAGATAAAACTCACCTAATGTTTCTTGCAGGATGTCATCCAGGTAACTTGATGTTACCATAATGAAATAATCCAGACATGTGCCATTACTTGATTCATCAGATGAGTGAAGACCCAGGCAAATTGCGGGAATGTCCTGGAAGCCTTGTGAATAGGGACATGAAGGTATGTGCCTTTTAAGTCAACACTGATGGTTAATTCTCCCTCTTGGATGTCATTTAAAATGCGCTGTGGTGTTTCCATAGAGAATCAAGGGGCATGAATGAATGAATTGATTGAGGGCACTGAGGTCGATGACCAGATGCAGAATGCTGTTTGCCTCTGAGACCACGAAAAGTCCAGAATAAACCCTGGAGAAATGTTGGGACAAACAAAAACATCCTCTCAGGCTGAATCTTCCCATGACATCTGATAGTCTAGAGTTAATGACATCATTTGAGAACAAGCAACATCTTCTTGGTTGCATGCAGTGAGGCTATAGTCTCCTGTAATGCTTGAGACTTAGCTGGCGAAGAATAATGAGGTCTGCTACTCACAAAACTCATAGAACGCCCAGAATTAGAAACCATGACTTCAAGACAGTCACTGAGTAAAGAGTTTCCTCTTCTGGCAGAGTGTAGAGGGAAAGCAAAGTGACGTCTGTTGAAATGTGAGAAAATAATTTTGGCATCATGCTGAAAGAGTGCCTTGAGGTGGGATGTGGGTTGGACTGGCCCCTGTTCATGTCTGCAAAAGTCAGGTTCAACATAGTGACTGAGCAAGTAATATTGTTGCTTTGGCCCTTCATGATCCCTAGTATATTGGATAGGCCGGTCGCAATGGAATAGGCCATCTGTGTGGGAAGGATATTGTCAGAATCATCAGGTTGGGATGGGTTAAGGGATGTTGATCCACATAACCTGTCCATATGTCTGATGAGTGAGAGGGAACTTGGCTGTTTGTTGGCTCTGCCGCTTGCTGTTCCACAATAAGAATCAAGTCAAGACCCGAGGAGGCATGGTAGAGGGAGTTACCAAAAATGCTGAGTTCTGTGGTGGTGACATGGGTTCCAGAGCTGTTTTGGAGCGTGTCAATGTCTGGCGTATTGTGGCTGAAGGGTAAGAGTTTACTTATCTCACACTGAGAAAGGTCAGCATGCAGACTGTTGATGTCTTCGTACTGAGCTGTGCATTTCTGCACTTTGCCCTTGGTTCTACTCTGCAAGACAAATAAAGCAAAATGTATAAAACTGTAGTCCTGCATCTGTCTTAAGAATGCAATGTCAGTACGGAGCTAAATCTTAACAAAGCAATGAAGTGTACAGGTAAAATATTAGGACAATACCACCTGTAGGGAGAAGTATAAACCTGTCGGCCTGCACACGTTGCTTGAATACAGAGTGGGCACAGAGTTATACCAAATGATGGTTACCTGTAAAATAGTGACAGCAGATGATCAATACAACACTATGTGTAGGTAAGGTCAAGGACGGCATGTACAGGAAAAATCATGGAAGCGTGACATGCTAAAGCTAAGGTACTGTGGTAAAGGAAAATCACCAGTATGTACCAGAAATGAATGAATTATACACACATAAAAGAGTTTCTTAAGGATACAAAGTCCAGCACACATATAAATATTGTATCCCAGACCTGTTTTGTTAAGTCGCATAGATTACCCATGTGACTGACTAAGTGCACTTTAAATATGGTGGAATGCTTATGCAGATAAACATGACTCAAGTGCCACATAAAGAAACAAGCATCAGTGAGATGCAACTTAGTAAACCATGTATAGAAATCTTACCTGTACTTATCCAAACAGAGTGGAAGCAATACAGAAATGTACACAAGTGTCTATATTACACACAATAAACTTCACATAAGAGGAACTGAGGCACCCTTATAGATACTTATAATGTTGGTGAGACAATATTCAAAATGAGGCAATTACCTGTAGGGAAAAAATCCCATAGATTGCTTGTACACCTAAAAACAATGAAGTTGGCATCTGGATGCTATGAATGCCTCGGAATAGAAACTCACCAATATGTACCCATTAGTAATGCATTACACATATATATAGGAATTTTTATAACCACTACAGACTTGCACGTATATAAAATAACTGTAGCCCATACTTAATGTGAAGTTGCTTAGCCTCCCTGTGCAAGCACCTAAATGTATCACGACGATAAAATGTTAGCAAATTGTAAATGCAAAACTTTGTTGGGATAGGAAGAGAAAAAGTGGAAAATATAAATGGAGTATACTTTCCTTAGAAGTGACAAACTCCAACTTGTAATGGTATATCTTCCACATAGATTCTGGCTTTTGTTAGGTCTCTCATGATGAGAGCATGTTTCTTGGCATGAGCAGAAGTAGTAACTGATGTATTCTTAGGCTTTGCCTCCAAAGTCTTATACCTAATGGAGATAACTCTGCCTGACCGCCATATAGGTAAGCAAACAACTTTTAGCTCCATTTAGCTAAAAGTCTTATATAGGAGGGCTGGAATTGTGAGGTAGTGCTCCTAAGGTATTCTTATTGGGTAACATATTTAAAGAAGAAATTACATCACATGGTCACTCAGTTCTTTGTGTATACATCTGACAGTGCTCATATTTGCTGTGATACCAGATTAAAAAATTCACAATGTCAAAGAAAGTGTAAAGCTCTCATATTGTACAAGAACGTCCAAGTCATAAGGTGAGAGTTCATTTATTAATATTTGTAGATTATGTTTTAATTATCAGTACCTATACTGATGCCATTTGCATTACATATATTAATTTGATTACAGCCTCACTGAGTATCAAATAAGCCCAATGCTTTCCCAGATTTAGGAACTTTGTCGCTGACTTCATATAAAACTTTTACAGTGAATCTCACACTTGTCATCCTGTAAGAATGAAAGGGTTGTTGCCGTAAGGTTTAATGCCATTTTTCAGCACAAGATAGGCTATACATGGCAGCCAGTATAACTGGTGGAGGAAGAACCCTGGAAAACCCCAGGAAGAACCATCAACCCACGAGAAGCTACTGGCAGGCTTTCTCATGTACCCACATTAGCTGAGCCTGAGACTCGAACCCATACAGATAGAGGTGAGATGGCAGTGATCAGGAATGGTGAACGCTTTAGACCACTCGCTACTCAGGGCCGCAATAAAAGGGTCAAAGTTGCTCAATTCCTTTGATTCAAGAGGCAAGTAATATACCCCATGATCTTTTCTTCTTTTTTCTCTTTTGCCAAGTCCAGGGAGCTTTTATCAAGGAATAACCAAAGTGCAATTGTTCACAAGTTGCAATACAGTTGCATGTATTTACTGCATAATCTATTAAACTTTTGTCTCAAATACTGAGAATTTAGAGTTTTAAATTTTGCATTGGTTAATTAATAAATAATATATAAAAGTGGATCTACTATCTGCAAACCAAGATCTCAAATATAATTTTGTTTACTATCATTCTTCCTTGGTTTTTTTTTTTAAAGATGATCCTCAATAATAAGGCTACCCATGTTTAAAGGCCAACTTTGGCCAATCGTTTTTTTTCTAGAAGTAGGGTGAGACTAAGACAAAAATGTACCAGTGGGTTAGGTCTGAATCTGTATGCCAGCATCATCCTTTTTCTGAAGGCATCATATTCATCATCATCTCTCGACAAACCATCAGGCCTCTCTATGCCAAGTCCACGTCCTTCTACTGATACATTCCCTCTGAAGAAAATACAATCAATGCAAAACTACAATAAATGATATCAATGTGAAAATACAACAATCAGGACCAATGTGAAAAGACAATAATTGGGATCAATATGAAAATACAATAACTGGGATCAATGTGAAAATACAATAATCAGGACCAATGTGAAAATACAATAACTGGGATCAATGTGAAAATACAATAATCAGGACCAATGTGAAAATACAATAACTGGGATCAATGTGAAAATACAATAATCAGGATCAATGTGAAAATACAATACCTGGGATCAATGTTAAAATACAATAACTGGGATCAATGTGAAAATACAATAACTGGGATCAATGTGAAAATACAATAATCAGGATCAATGTGAAAATAAAATAACTGGGATCAATCTGAAAATACAATAATCAAGATCAATGTGAAAATACAATAATTGGGATCAAGAAAATACAATATTCAGGATCATTATGAAAATACAATAACTGGGATCAATGTGAAAATACAATAATCAAGATCAAAGTGAAAATAAAATAATTGGGATCAATATGAATGTAATTTTTATCTCAAGTCAGTAACTCATATGCATTTATGGTGGTTACCAATCAGCTAAAACTCAATTTCTATCTCTAACAAAACTTGATTTGTATTTGTGAAACTCACATCTCCACTGTCAAACCAAAAATCCAAAAGTTGAAAACTGCATAAAAATTGGACAAATTACCACCATGCACAAAAAATCTATTCCGATAATTTACATATGCATCAAAACTGCTTACCTAGTTTCATTTCTATATCTGAAGTGGTTGTTTTGCTAATCATGCTAGAAAGGTTTCCAACAAAAGAAGCTGAGGTCCCTTAAGTTAAAGAAATATGTAAAAAAATTTAAATACTGCAGTAATAGCCTGAAAATCTAATCAGGATATCTATACATGGATCCAAATATGCTAAAAAATTATCTGTCCATGTTTTAAGTGTTGTTTTTTTTCTTCACAATCTTGCTAACAAGCTTCTCGGGAGAGATGAAGATTTACATATGCAGAGATGGACATAACAAAACCAAGATGCTTGTGCTGCAAGCAGGTGGGTTTAAAAATGGTGCGTTATAAATCATATTCATATCTAACATTATTTTCTTAAAGTTATGGAAACAAGAGTTAGAAAGGAGGCAATCAGAAGTCATAACTATTTTATGTGATAATGTGGAACAATGGAAATTAAAATTATTCACAGAAATCTGACTCATTCAAGGTATGATCACTATAATGCCAAATTTGAAATCCAACAATCTGTAAGAATGTAATGCTGCAGAAAACAAGGTTAGGAGGATGGACAAACAGGGCCATAATTCATGTTAGCTGGAATGCTAGAAATCAAATTCATTCAAGATTTTAGCAATATATATATATATATATATATATATATATATATATATATAGGTGCATGCTAAACTCCTGTTGGAATCCAGCAATGATATCCAAGTCAGGAGTACAGAAAATATGGGGGTGAAACTCCTGTATGTCACCATTGAAAGCTCTGAATTAATATCATTAAAAGTCTCGTCAACATGAAGCAGCATACAAAATTTGGTTGAAATTGAGCAAGTCAAGTTATGGTATGAATACCAGTGTTAGGAGAATTGGCAATCAGGGCCCATAACTCCTGTAAATGATGTCATGGAATGCTGGAAATCAAGATCTTTCAGGAACTCACTAATATAAAGTAGCATACTAAATCTGGTTACATTTAAACAAACCTGTGCAGTGTAATGCTGCAGAAACCAATGCCAAGAAGATGTGTAATCAGGGGCCATAATTCCTGTAAATGATGTCAAGGAACACTGGAAATCAAAGCCATTCCAGATTTCATCAGTATAAAGATGCATACAAAATTTGGTTGCAATTTAACAAACCCTGGTAAAGTTCTGCCACAGAAATGAAAGCCAAGAGGACAGGCAATCAAAGGCTGAAATGCTGAACACTGAACTTATTCAATCTTTTATTAACATAAATGCCAAATCTGGTTGAAATCCAACAATCCTTGCTAGAATTAAGCTGCTCTAACAAAGTTAGGAGGACAGGCAATAAGGAGTAATAACTCCTCTAAATGACGATGTAGAATGCTGAAAATCAAATTCTATCAACATCTCATCTATATAAAGCTATATAGCAAATTTGTGTATAATAAACTATTTCCCAGGAAAGTTATATAGTGGTCTCACTCATGAATGGCACTCCCCCCCCCCCACCAAACCAGTGACCACCCACTATTTATGGCCAGAATCCCTTGGCACCGACGAATTTGTGTTCAAAAGTACCCCTCAAGAAAGGCCACCCCTCCAACGTGACCAGCAGCCAACATATTAGTGCACAAATGTAATATTAACCCCTCAGAAGCGGCCACATTTTATTATTAATATATGTCTAGAACCAATATTTAATTACAGTAAGGTAAGTAATCCGATTATCTTTCCCAATGTCGGTTTTCGGATGTCAGGTTTTCGTTACTGAAAGAAGTGTTGCCTAAAGTACATGTACCACTAAGGTTATTATTATATCATTAACACTGACTTCTGCAGGAAATGGGGTCAGCAATGTCTTTATAGCTCTTTGGGCTTCACACAGCAGATTTTTTTTTTTTAATTGACGAATACCACTGGACGTACTTGTCAAGATCATAACATGGTCAGATAGAAATGGAGTCAGCAATGTTTTGATAGAGTTTTTGTCTTTACACAGTGGATTTTTTAAAATTAAATTTACGATTATGACCGACGTAACTGTCAAGATCATGACATGGTCAGATAGGCTAAAAATAGATTTCACAGATTAACACATACACACAGAAACAATCAACTTTGAACAAAACAGGGTACCAGACAAACACTGAAAAATCATGTGACAGTACATGTATCACTTCCTTTATAACAAGGTTTTTCGTCTGCAAAATTAAATTGCAGTGTACAATTAGCAACATAGGAATAAATCATTACAAAACATTAACATGTCATCACATAAATGAAGAAATAGTACTTTAGAAGAAAAAGTTACTCAACTTGACGACAATGGGGAGAGTACACTTGCCGAAAGATTTTATGTTGGGAAGACTCAAATAAACAAGATCATAAAAGATAAGGAGAATATTCTGTAGCAGTTGGAAAAATGGAGTAAATGGAAAGAGAATACTTTTAAACATGAAACAACGTATGTAACAAGATTTAAATAACATTTTTCAATGGTTTTGTAATGCGCATGCCAACAATATCCCACTCACATTTCATGGCTAAGAATAAGTACTATTAATTTCTGTTACTTGAAATAACTCTGTTTTTAAGACAAGAAGAACATTTTAATAATTAATGCTACTTTTAAATGAAGATATTAACTGCTTTAAGTTATATGTAGCTTTCCTACTATATACAGATATACATACACATCTCACAAAAATATAGTCCCCCTCTGGAAAGGCCACCTGTCTTATAAGACCACTTTCCCAGTACAGAAGGGGTGGCCGTATAAGAGGGGGTCCACTGTACATGGAAACCAAACTGCCGACATTCAGATGGACAAATGCTAACTTTGATGATTTAGACCCTAATCAAATAAATACCATTAACACTGTGTGCTTAAAATCAATAATTCCCAGTAAAGTCACCTTGAGGAAACTAAACTGATTAACAGATATATTGATGGATGGATGCAGTCTTTATTAAACAGGGCAAACTCAATATATTAAGCTGACATAAAAATATCAAACTCATTTTACAGATCTGAAATTTATGAAACTTAAAACACATAACAACTTACTATTTACTGTGTTTTATGTTAATGAGCTTGTCTTTTAAACCTGATATCGAACACAGAATTATGTCAGATAATCTATTTCTCAAGATATGTAAAACAATGAAATCAAATTGTTTTTTTTCCTCACTTGTTTACAGGTGCCTTTATTCCTTGTCCTTCGGACCCAAGTCCCTCGCCTTCTTTCCACCCCAGTTTTTGTAACATCTGGTATCCCACGTTCTCACATGTCAATTTAAACTCCTTGTAGTCTGACAAATCTGGTTCTCGGCCCTCTTTCAGAGCCTGGAAATTGACAGAACGACACATTTTCCCTACATTCCATTGTCCACATAACACTGCATAAATGCAATGCATTTCTAAGTTTTAACTTTTCCTATAACTAATATGAAGACATCATATATAATGATGATAACAACATACTATCTGAGGCCTGTGAATCTAGTGCAAAGGATGGTAAAACTTTTTGCAACATGTCTTAATGCTAGTAAGCTTGTGTCAAATTTGGTTCAATACTGATGTGAGAATATTTGATGATAAACTTTAAATCTAAAGTGCTACTCAGTGGTGGATTTGATTTTCTTCATTGGTTTTGGGGACATATTTCAAGCTTTTCAATTTTCAGTAATGCTGGCATCTTTATTCAAACATAAACAATCATAATGCAAGAATGCTGTCAAATTTGGTTTAATTCTCTTCAATGGAGTTTTGAAAAGCAGACCTGAGAACCATAAAAAAATATCTTCTCCGGAAGGGAGTTGTTATTTTGCTCTAAGTAAGGCCAATTTTTGGTAAAGTGTAATGCTATGGTCAACTTGGAAAACATGCATTTTAAAAGTTCAGAAGTTTGATCTGATGCAATGAAGGCAAGATTATGTTCAACTGAAAGATTTAAAAAGTACACTTAGGTCTTAATGACCTCAGTTCAGTTTCAGAAACTCCATGGAGGTTGATGGCTTCTTGCTAGATCTCCCTACTCAAGTGTCAGTGACAATCAGCTTTGCTGCCATATTTAATCAACATGATGTCCAATAAATGTAACTGATGCCTTTCCTGATTTTCCACCACCATGGCCATGAACCTTTTTATACTTATGTTTGAACTTTATAAGAGGCTGATCATACCTTTTTGATTTCAACATTTTGTTTGCTGGAAGTAAGACATTTCTATATATTTCTATGATGTAAGAGCAAAAGCTTCATCATGTAAGCATTCTGCATGATAACAGGGGCAGGCTAAGTGTCTGAGGCACTCCTGTAAAGTTAGTCTGGTTCACTGATATCTCCACTGTATCTAATATGAAAACCTTGATCCAGACCAAACCAATATCTGGATTTGACTGCAATCATCTTATTTTCATATGTTGGCTTTAATTGTTTTAGAGTTCATATTTAAAGGTCCCTGCAGTAAGATTTATGGTCAAATCATAAGGGCTAGTAGGTCTGCTGAAGTCACTCATAGATTTTATTCTGTTGTAACAGTAGCCATATTTGATGATCATCATTTAAAAGACTTGACAGAATTTATACTAGGACGGACTACACCAGTGGCCTAAGTGGTTAGAGCATCCGCCTCAGCTGTGGGAGGTCACAGGTTCGAACCACGGCTGAGTCATATCAAAGACTTATAAAAATGGTACTAACAGCTAGGCTCGCTAGATGCTCAGCACTCAGAGGTTATTGTTAGGACTGGTTGGCCTGGTGTCAGATAATGTGACTGGGTGGGACATCATGCTACATGTCTGCGACATATTGCTCCAGTAATAGACATCACTATTAAACTACTACACTGCAGACATCGTAAAGCTATGACTGAAAGAATGTTAAAGCTATGTTAAAAATCCAAATCATACACACATTATACTAAGATGATCTCTTTTAAATTTGGTTTAATTCTGAAGAGAAGTTCTTGAAACAAGGACTGTTGTTTGATAGTGGGGTTCCAGTTTTCTATGAATTACAGACTGATAAAGAACAACTACATTGCAAATGTTTGCCTAGTCTTCAAAACTGAATGTCTGTCACAGTTCAAAGATCCATTACAGGACAACTCTGGTGACTACTCTACATTTGTAGAGTAAATTCAAATGTGAAATATATGTCACAGCAAGTAACATTCAATGTCTAATATCTCTTTACCAAGTTTTAAAAAAATTCTACAATAAATAGCAGCTTTGAAATCAACTATATTCATAACTTATCCCAAACCTTTGAAGTTTTGGTTGCATTTATGTGGATTTTATGGGATATGTTCAAAACCATGTTGCATTATTCTACATAAAACAGTATCTGAGAAATTAAATCAGCTGCACAAATGAAGAAAGTTAGTGAAGCATGAAATATATGGCACACTATCCATGGTGTGCTCCTGAATGAAATGCATTTAATCAGCAAGTTTGAAAAACAAACTGTGAATTATGGATGAGAAACATATTGAACTGCTGTAGCAGACAAAGATCAGTGAAGCATGAAATAAATGTTACTGACCAATTTCAGTGCTCACTGTTGCATTCCATATACATGTTTCATTACCCTACAATTAGTGTCTTAGAAATAAACATGCATGCAAAGAGCTGACCAATGCCACCTAAGAATGAAATATAGATTAAAATGATCTACTTTTTGAACTGACTCAAAAAGATACACGCCTTCAACATTCATTACTCTACTGTGACCGTGCCTCAGAAACTCAACTAACACTTACCTTAGCAAGTCTAAGCCCATTAGCTCATTACAAAATCCAGTGCCAAACTCTGACCAATCAATTATCAGAAAATTTACCACTTAAATAAAGGATTCATCCTGACTAATGAGGACTGTAAGAAGCAATACATCACAAAAATAATACCCCATCATGAAAAATAATACCATTATGAAAAATAAACCGTCATTTAAATTACAGATACAGGCAGCATATTAGCTGGTACAGAACTTTAAAAAAGTGGAATGCTGACATGATGTCGGGACAAATGCCTAATCTCTCTCCATTTAAATGGGTTTATTTTTATAATAAAAGCAATTTTTAAGAACATATTGTCACTATCTATTTAAAGGTTTTGTTGCAAATGTGCTTTTACCAAATTTTACATGCCTTTAAAATTCAGTAAATTAAAGTCTTTTTTACTTTTAAAACATGTAAAAGTTTTAAAGGTCTTAATATCAGAATGCAGTGAAATTTGGTCCAAATCTCATGGGCAGTTTTGGACAAGAAGTTGTTTAACTATTTTTCTATTTCTAAAAGTAGTACATGATTGTAGATATGCATCATACTTAATGGTTCAAAGATTGTGATGTACAAAAGCTCTCTTAACTTGCGTCAAAATTGGTCAAGCAGCTTTGAAATTCAATCAGGTGAGGAAAAAAAAAACTAGTTTGAGAATTTGATACAAGTAATATCCTTACCTTGTATGTTTCCATAAATTTTTCAAGTTCGTCAGGTGGTAGGAAATCTCCAATGAAATGCTTTCCCCTTCCCATTTGTGTCAGTTGATCTGCCCAGTCTAAGATAAGAAGAATAAGATTCTTTGTAGAAAAAGTACAGAGTTCTACTGTGTAGCATTAAATAACCATGAAATAAAATATGCATTATTAGTGCTAATTAGCTAATTAGCATATTTAACTGTTGTACTTGAACAATGAATGTTTTGGTTGCTTTTTTTTAAAATACAATTAAACTATAAAAAGAATTAGAAATGCCTCCATTTGACATGAATTTCCCACCAATATGATGCAAAAGAAGAATATATATTTGAAGTAAAATATGTTTGTTTGACACTGCATAGCTGATGATAATATATTAGTAGCACATCCATTACCTCAAAACTTCAACCCTCCAATCTATTAAAGCTCACTTTTTTAAAATTTGTTTTAGCAACAAAAGTGCTAAAAGATCATCTGCTTGCTAGAATGGAAACCGACTAGTCATCTCTGCCTGGACTGAAGGACTGGCACCAAATCTCAGCAATCGGCTAATACTGGGACTGATATGCATGCTCTTCTACACTGCATGGAGAGGCATGGGGGGTGACATGGGGAGGATTGGGGAGGGTGTGGGTGGGGGCAGTACCCATATTATTTTCAAATAAGTATTCATCAAAGAAAACCCAAACAACATAATTTACACCCAAACCTGGTTTTAATATATTACCCAATCACATTATATTGATAGGCCTGAGGTGGAGGGTGCTACATACCCTTACCATGTCGTTGGCCATGGATGTGTTCTCCAAATGAACGTAAAACAACTTCAAATATGATGTAAAATTTGGGATAAGCTTAGCACATGGTCAGTGTAGGCCATTTTGAGAAAAAAATTTGTTCCTGCAAATCCACTGTAAGTAGAGTAACACAGACCATGATGAAGCTTGACAGCAACCTGGGAAGGTAGCCTGTTGTACAGCAGATTCAGGTCCCATCAAATCAAATTAAGTCTTTAGGTATGTAAGTTAACTCAGATAAAAGCTGGAGAATGTTGTCTTGCACTTTCATAGCATGACTTGAATGATGTTCATCAGGAACAGGTACACTCAAATGTTACGATTGTGGCAACTACCCTAAATTTGTGTGCCATTATTTGTATAAAATTCACCTGGTCTTTGGCCAGGTCATTGTAGGCTCAACAGATAATCCAAAGCATCCAGGATGACAGAGCCTGAAGGGAAATATCACTGTTTCTGTCTCTGAGTGGTAAGCGCAAGTGAGATCTCCTACTTACTGCTGATCAGTCTGCTTCAGGTACTACTCTAATACCCAGATGGGGTCATGTTGACGCCCAAAGAAGAAGGGTCTAAAGAAAAAACGGTTTAAAGTCAAAAGCCTGATCTCCCATGAGAAGGAAGCTCTTCCTTACGATGAAAGCTTGGTCCATCATGAACTGAACACCAGCACAACAGAACTGTTGACAGTTTAGGTCAACCAGTAAAGTATGAATCTGCAAGCTGAAGCTAGAGTGACTAGGAATCAGGTCTTGTATGAAATTTGAGTCAGACAGACTCTAGACAATGGTTAGGAATCAGGTCTCATATGAAAGGTGAGTCAGACAGGCTGTAGACAGTGGTTAGGAATCAGGTCTTATATAAAAGGTGAGTCAGACAGGCTCCAGACAGTGGTTCAAATGATGCCTCGTTTAATCACCAATATATCTGTGTCAATGATCTATTAAAAACCAAAATGGCGCTTCCATTTTCTGACAATTTCAATCATACATGTAACTGTTAAGGCCAATGATTAGCAAGTCTTTCCAAAAGTGGTATTAGCCTCTCTCTTTTCATACAATTGTACAATTATAATTTTGTGCCAAAATAAAATTCCTTTAAAATAATGTCTGAAATTGCAATGCATAAGAAAAATTATTTTAGCAAAACAATTTGGCATATTATGACAGTAAGGTCTTTCACTAAGTAAGAGAAAGGGGCAAAAACAAACAAGTTTTGTAAAATTCAACAAATACCTTATTTCCATAGAATGCAAAGAGGAAATTTAAAAAGCAATTAAAGAACTGCAAATTAAATCCCAAACAGTCCAAAAAGTTCAAACACCAGTCCTACTGAATAAAGTTCCAATTAATTTCCAACAGTGATCGAAATAAGATCCAACATTGAATGTCTTGATGTGCCTTTAGTAACCTGTGATGTGGAGATGTGCCAACAGTCATTTGATGAATCACAATAATATAATCCAAGATGTCCTTGTTTGAATTCACTATAATTCCAAGTTTCTGCCCAAGAATATTATTGAAGAGTACTTTGTATTTCCAGTCAATAATAATTTTAATAAATAATTCCACCCAAAACAAATCTGAACACAACGATACAAGTGATTCTGCTAAAGATGTAAAATGCAAAAATGAATCAATTTTTGAAGTAAACAAGAATATATAAAAAGCTAAGACACAAAAAGTAGAGCATATCGGTCCAAAATTCATTTCAAGAAAAATCAATGTTGTAAACAGATAAAATATGTTGCTTAACTTTAATAAGAATGTGGTAAACATGTACAACAGATTATTCCATGTGGAATACCAATGTCCTAGACCCAGACCCAAATAAACATGTTTACCTCTATTGACAATGGTCCCAATATTTAATACACGCTCATAGAGAAAATATTAGCTATGTATTATTTTTGTTTACAAAATTAAAAGTTACTGGTCAGTACACAATGAACTTGATTTTTGACAAGGTCAAGTTCAAAATACAATTATGCATAACAGATAATCATGGAGAAAAAACTAACAAACAATACCAATTAAAGTAAATTTTGTAGTAAATCATATTTCTTTTAAAAACTTGTCCAGTCAATCAGGTCCAATACCGCTAGAATCCAGCAATGGGAATGAACTCTTATCCATTACCTCCCCTTACTACCTATTAATTCATTAACCTCTGGTGCCTCGTTTATGCGTCAGGAGGAAATACCTACTTCCGAGCTCTGTAGCATCAAGGTCATGTATGATACGCTAAAGTGGGTGGTATTACAGAAAGGTAGACAGATGTAGCTCTACAATGATACCAAATAATCTGGACGTTCTAGTTGCACTACAAAATACAGAGGGAATAACCTAATTTTTTGGACCCAATTTTTTTCCACCAAAAATTCGCCTGTGGTCAGAATCCGATTTTGTGTCTGGATTTTATACTTTTTGGCCTCAGATCTAAGGCAGACCAGTCTGAACTGCACAGAGACAGGCGAACCTTTGCAAAAAGTAGGATAAGATGGGCATTTGGAATAAAGAGTGGTCATGATAAAAAAAATTATGGATCAGTTAAGCAAAAAAACAAACCCAAAACTAAAAACCCCCAAAAAAAACCTCCAACTTTTACCCTTCTGCTCATGTGCGAGCAAAATAGCCAGTGAAAAACGATGTTTCTAACACAACCAGGCAATAGGTTAACAGGAAATCTCTTGGAAGTCGATGTATTAGAAATACAGAAATAGCCCCCAAAATGTGTTTCCTAATCAAATTTCAGGCAAAAACGACAAAAACCTCAAGGGGTTAATGAGTTAAGTGATCACTGCTGGCCTTCTGGTTGAATATTATGGGTTGGTCTGAGATATATAATAGAAGCTGTTGGCTGGCATGCACAGTCAACCTGCTGGGACTTTTATCTACGTAAAGCTGCTTTGCAGAGACAATAAGTGAATCTGGGGGGTCCAGTGGTTGTGACCCAGATGACAACCAGGCCACAATGTCCTAATGGACCTGGGTTTGGATTGTGTTGTGTTGGATTTGAATGGATGTTTCTCAGTAAAACATTTATTTTTCTCTGGGAATTATTATCCACTCAAAATACTATTAAATCCTCCCAAACCTCCCCACAAATGCAACCACATTCACTAATATAGGGAGCACTCAACCAGTTATTACTTACTTTTGAGAGAGTAATGTGTGTAAGACTAAGTTGTTTGCATTTGAAACATGCACAGTGGAGAGAATGTTGGCATACCTCTATGCTACTTTGATGTACTGTGGCTGACCTTTCTTTGGATACTGTACTTGTGGAAACTGTATAGGATCTAAGCACACAGCTAACTAAAATGACTATTCCTTTGTGCTAAAAATGTCAGCTTGATTTGCCTAAGTATACTATCTTTAGCAGCTATTAAAATAGAGAAAATGAATTTTTGTCAGACTAGGCAATAACAGCTTCTGAAAGTACGATGAATAAATTACCAAATATGTAAAATGTAAAAAAAGTTAAGGGCTCCTTTTTTTTCAATTTGCCTCAAAGCCCAGGAAGTGAAAATAACCAAGTGGAGCTAGCATTTTTTGAAAGGTGCACATCTGGAGTAAGACCAAGCTGTATATTCTGTAACCCATATTACATCCATCAATCATACACCAAAATAAAGGGAATAAAAGGTTCTTTGAACAATACCTAATATATGCAATGTCTTTCTTATTGCTGGTCATTTATTACTGCACAATGCATGCATTATTTGCTAAAGTAACATGGGTTGTTACTGTTATATGGAAACATTTTTGTTCTTAAACTGAAAAACATCTGCTTTATGGCCATCTACCTAGTGGTGGTAAGGGGAGGTAATGGGTAAGAGTTTCTTCCTTTCATTTATATGGTATAAATGGGTAAAACAAAATGTATTCTGGGACTGCTGAGAGGTAGCAGAGCTCATTTCTTACTAATAATGTGATTGAGGAATGGATTCAATGGAGAAACCTTCACTTAATAAACAAGGGCAAAGTTTCAAGTTCAACTGTGGCCTTATCAAGTCTTATCTGATAAAAAGGGCAAACTTGACCCATTATTGATATTAAATCACATATTTAATTTGGTTTCAAATCAGAAGTATATAAACAGTTGTTGTGTTGGAACAAAATCTGTTATGCATAGGACATAAATTAATACAAACACTATTTTGTATGCATATTACATAAAAATGAATACATACACTATTTTGTATGCATAGGACATAAATTAATACATACACAATTTTGTATGCATAGGATATGCATAAATACACACTATTTTGTATGCATAGGACATAATACAAACACTATTTTGTATGCATAGGACATGCATGAATACACAAACTATTTTGCATGCATAGGACATAATGCAAACACTATTTTGTATGCATTGGACATACATGAATACATATACTATTTTGTATGCATAGGACATAGGACACAAATTAATACAAACACTATTTTGTATGCATAGGGCATAAATTAATACACATTATTCTGTATGCATTGGACATAAATGAATACACACACTATTCTGTATGCACTGGGCATATACGAGTACTTACACTATTTTGCTTACATAGGGCATACATGAATACATACACAATTTTGTATGCAATGACAAACATGAAAACACACTATTTTGTACGCACTGGACATATGAATACACACACTATTCTGTATGCATTGGACATGCATGAATACACACACTATTTTGTATGTATTTTGACATACATGAATACATACACTATTTTGTATGCATTGGATATACATGAATACATATACTATTTTGCATGCATTGGACATTTTGTATGCATTTGTTGTTTTGTTGTTGTTGTTGTAGGGTTTAGTGCCATTTTTCAGCACAAGATAGGCTATACATGGCGGCCAGTATAACTGGTGGAGGAAGTACCCTGGAAAAACCCGGGAAGAACCACTGACCCACGAGAAGCTACTGGCAAGCTTTTCTCACATACCCATGTTAGCCGAGCCTAAGACTTAAACCCATGCAGACAGAGGTGAGATGGCAGTGATCCATAATGGTAAGCACTTTAGCCCACTCAGCCACTTGGAGCCCAGAAAGGGCATTCGACATACATGCATACATACACTATTTTGCATGCGCTGGACATACATGAAGACATACACTATTTTGCATGCATTGGACATACATAAATACACACACTATTTTGCATGCATTGGACATACATGAATATACACACCTTTATGTATGCATTGGACATACATGAATACCTACACTATTTTGTATGCACTGGATGTACATGCATACACACACTATTTTGCATGCATTGGGCATACATGAATACACACACTATTTTGCATGAAATGGACATACATGAATACACACACTATTTTGCATGTATTGGACATGCATGAATAAATACACTATGTTTTGTGCATAAAGTCTTTTGTCAAGTCAAAACAAGTAAAACAAATTTCTGAACTAATAAAATTACTGTCACTGGCCTAATTTGTATATAAAAACTGAAGGAACATTTTCTTTTTTCTATATCTGAATCAGAATCTGTTTTGTGCATGTAGAAAATTCTTCAATTTTTCCAGTCAAAGCCTGAATCTTACTAAGAGCACATTTATGTGAAAACTTAGAATTAAGTCCAACTCAAGAAATATGACTGGAGAACATTTAAGTGCAATTTCACTTTGACCATTGAAGTCTTAGTTTTAGGCTTGAAGCTATGTAGATAAGACTGGGTTCTGGTTACCCCTTGTGGCCTCCATTTCCATCATTCTCTTCTTGTGTTCCCAGGTGCCTCCATCGATATCCTCATCTGAGTCGTACTCATATTTTGGTTTGACATTTATCCCTGGGCAGTCAGCCATTAAAGCTGCCTCTTTTGCCTTCTTCTGGGCCAGAATAAGTTCATACATCATGTTCAACTAAATGACAGAAAAAGAATTTTTGTAGAAAAATATGGTGTCAAGAAAAATATTTGCACAGTTTATTTTTTTAAACTAATTTTGCACTGTAGTAACAAATTATGAAGAATAGGACCTTGTCCCATATTTATGAAACCCAAGTCTACACACACACACACACTCAAATCTGAGTTTTCCCTCAAATACCTAAGCATGCCCACAAATCGTAATTCACTAATCTAAGCTGAGGAAACCACTCAACTTAACTTTTAGTGTTTCACTCAAGCAGATGAGACTGAGATAACGTCTTACCTAACTCAAGGAATACATTGAAAAATGGTGTCAACACCAAAGAAAGGGTCTAAAAGGTATGAAGGATAGGCTTTCCTTATACAGTGTGGATGATTTAGATTTAGAAAACTAACAATATTATTTTTGGTATCAATTTTGGAATGTTTTCTGTTGCCATTAACAAATCGGTCGAGATCACTTATACTGCAATTTCAGGTGCTCTGCACCTTTCAATACTCTGCAAGAGGAGCCCATATGCAGCTAGTCTGGGACAACATAGGTTTAACACAGCATACAGTGAGCCGTGTTGTAATCAGAGTTACAAGGGCCACAGAAAACATACTGCCTGTATAAGGAACTTATAAATATTCATGTTTCTTAAAGTAGCAAACTGAATCCATTATACAACTACAAACATTAAAATTAACATGATATAGAGCAATTTGATATACCAATAATGTTGTGATCCACCCATGGCACATTAATATGCATACATCAAATTTGTTTCAACATTAGGTTATATTTCAACAGCAGGTTTTGCTCCTATACTCTTTAAATCAGAGACGAATTTCCACTGAATAATCATTAGCAAAAAAAGAAAATAATGAGACAAAAATATTGATAATCCGTTTTCTAAATGAAATTTCACTGAAATAATCTCTGCTTTCCCTTTACTCTCTCTCTCTCTCTCTCTCTCACAGGCGTAAGTGACAAACTATGGGAAAATCTGTGGCATGAAAGATAAAAAGATAACCAAAATGGCACCAAGTAACCTACAAAAACTTGTGTCTTCATAATGGTTATAGGTATATGTTCCATGGGATTTTAATACAATATTCACAATACCAATGAAACAAAGTAGCAATAGCATGTCAAAACTTTTGATACACTTCTTGGTTAGGATGAACACACATGCTGTAACTAATAAAATTTCTTTATTTGCTTTTATTTTCTATTTTATAAAGCCTATTAGTAAGGTTCTAAAATCAGATTATTTAATATTAAAATGTCCAAAGGCTGCTTCTCTTTTTCTCTCTCTCTCGATATATATATATATCTCAAATTTGCACCTCAATGAATTTTGGACAAAACCACTGATTAAACAGTGTCAATCATGTCTCATCATACACAAAAATATTCCCCAAATGGTGCCACTGGCACATCCAATATGACTGCCACAGTGGTCATCTTGAAAATCTTGTAATTCGCTAATGGTGGGGCCCGTGTAGACAAGTGGCCTAATAAAATAGCGTCTACAGATGATTCACACATCTCACATCTGTCCGTATGAGTTAAAGTCTCAACTCCACCAATGTGGGTATGTGAACAAGCTTGGCTGTACTTCCCAGATTATTCCTCCACCAAAATGAAAATGGTGATGCTCAGACATCCAATATCAACACCATAATGTCTGTCCTGTTATCACAATTCCATGATGGTCATATTAGTGTGGGTTTTTTCAATGAAAGATTTCTTATGATATCTAGTTGGCTGTAACAATGAAAACTGTGCTGTTCTGACTACCAATATGGCCACTACAATGGTTATCTTGAAAATCTTGTATGGCTACCTCTCCTAGATGGGTGGTCTTATCAATACTGCACTGTCACCAAAAGACTTCTTATGATGTTTTCCTGGTTCTAAACGAAAATGGTGCCAATCTGACATCCAATATGACCACCACAGTGGCTAATTTGCAAATCTTGTTATTGCAGAATAACATCAGAGATGGTTCCAACACTCAGCAGTTAAAAGAAATGGTCTTATCTTGAACTGCATCCTTTTGTGTTCTTGATTTTGGGTATTTGTTGAGGTTAATCCATGAAATTAAATACCTATAAATATGCAAACTTTTAAAGAGGCTAATCCTCAAAAATAAGTGCCATACAAATGTCTGTTTACAAACAACAATTGATAGCCATGAAAATAAATGAGAGTACTGTATATAAAATTCTATATTCAAATCTTTCAAAATATGCAGCACCTAATTTTTTTATCTGAAAACAATGTCATTATGAGGGATTTTATTTTCCCTAGCATGATAAGTCACTATACTCTACACACCTCTTGCTGTTCTTTAATCTGCTTGATCTGATCATCATTCAAGGTGTCACTGCCAACCATTCTACGGGCAAAATCTTGAAGGGTGACTACAGGTGGCCGAGATGCTGCTTAGAAGATATAAAGAGAAGAACATATAGATGTGCACAACTTCATTAAACTTGAATTAAATGAGGTCACTGACTGGATGATCAATAAAGATTTATCATATCCAGACCTCAAAAAATTTCAAAATGCTTCTCTTCCTGCAGAACTTTAAACTATCATCACCCACCCATCACATTCAACACAAGTAGATTTTATGAGCCCTGCCATCTCACGCTATCAGTCTAATTCTTCTAAAGTGTAAGAGTAATGTCCAAAGAATTCCAATTTAAATAAATTCAAACTCTTTTTATTGAATATTCATTGAATTTTTTTGCAGAATAAGATGAATAGTATATCTGTGCTGTTTCTAAGGAATGCAGTGCTCAAATAATCTGATAGCCCAATGCCCCTCTAAGCTTAGATCTGGCCCATCCTGTATTCTAAGTGAGGTGCCTCTCAAGCTTGTCAAAATTTTTTTTTAATTTGCCCAAGGAAACACTGATTGCGCTGAAGAAATGTGTATATGTATTTTCAAGATGTTGACATACCTGCCATAACACAGCGCAATCTAAATCAGATCACCACTATCCTATGTGAAAATTAGATCTGATTTTAATCAGATTGAAACATGACATGTCATGCAATTTTGTACTCCCTAACACCATGACACAGCCATGTTTCTAGAAAACACAATGTTCAATAATCTTAAAAAAAAATCCCCCAAGACCCCCCACCACTTTCAGTATATTACATGTAGCATGTATAAACAGTAAACAGCCATGATTGGAGGTGATGCACAATTATCCCTTGGGCAGTTTAAATAGCGACAATTAAAAGCAGGAGGTCAGGTATAAACCACCATTTCATATATCACTTAATTTACTGACAATTGCTAGTGAGATCTATTTGAAGGCTGCAGTGGGTGAGTCCATTGTGCTAATTTGCATAGGTTGGATCAGGAAGTGGAACAACCCATTATAGGTAAATCAAAGAGATGCTAGATCCATGTACAAGAACAAAAGTAATTGCATATTGTTGCCTTGAATGAGAATGCTTAAGCCATATGTATTATATTTTTGACAAGTTTGTGAACAGCGACAATGTTTCTTTGAAGTCGGATTTTACTGCATATATAGAATGTAAAGCATTATCATCTCAGTTGTTGGAATAGTGTTCAACTGTAATTCATTTTTTATTCATTTAGGAAGCAATTAGCTATCAGCAAAGCGTAACAAAAGTAAATTTCAGAACTCTTCATTGATGGAGTTTTACTTTGTGAAGCACGCCAGCGTAATGATGAACACAAATGACACTTGCATTACCTTCAAACCCCTTTGAACCCTATTGAATTTATATTCAAACTGAAGCTATTGCAATGTTGTGTGACAATATTAAAAAATGGGGAAATTTTGGGCATGTGGAAATCGGAGTCTGGGCTTGTGGAATTTCAGTCAGGGCTTGTGAGTTTCTTTAAGTCACCAGCCCAGGGCCTCTGTCTAAAAACATTATCTTTGAGCTCTGGAATGTAACAAAAAACTTGTTAAATGTCAGATCAGCACACCCAGGATTAAAATAAATGAGAACACAGTAACATATCTATGACTGTAGCATGCTTCCTGACTGATTAAATGTCTGTGTCAGAAAAACCCCACTATACAACTGTCCAAAATGATAATGTAACTGCGATAATATAAAGGTCCTCATGATGTAGAAAATATTGAGAATTACATTTCTGATACTTTCTCAACATACTTTTAAAAAAATCAGTTTTTAAAACAAATATACCAATTCTGAATTTGAGAATATGCTGTTAACCAGAACTGTCAGAGACCAATGTTATGCAAAGATTCCACATACTATAATTTTATAGACTAGACCTTAAGCAGGGCAGCTTTTATTTGAAAATATAATAATAGGAAAATGTGTAATCAGAGGACAAAACTTTTCTTAAAGACAAGAAGGAATGCTGAAAATCCAACTTATTCAATATCCAATCAATATCAAGGTGGATAGTAAATGACTACTATTGTTGAAACTCAACATTCTTCAATAAAGTTATGCAGCCGCATCCTAAACAGAATATGACAGAGGTCAGAAATCTTCTAAATAATAAATCAGATCACTGGAAATTAAAATCATTGAGGGTAGTATCAACAAAAAAACTTCATGCAAATTTAAAAAAAAGAAAATCCAACAATCCCTTGCTGCAGAAACCACAAATAGGAGGAGCGGCGGTGAATAGAGGGGTAAGCTGTTGTAAATAGTGCCATGGAATGCTGGAGATTAAACTCTTTCAAGGACTCTGCAATATAAGACCATAGCAAACTGGCTGCAAACCTTGCTAAAGTTACACTACAGAAACCAGCCGACAGGAAGGAAGGCATCTCAGATGGTGTATTATGTCACAGAATGCTGGAAACCAAACTCATCAGTATAGAGCTACATGCTACATTTGGGCATGTGCAATGTTCCTTGGGAAAGTTAAGCTGCATAAACAACAAGTTGAGGGAGGATCAATTAAATTATGACAGAGAAGGCTGGAAATGGAGCCCTTTACGGGAAAGTCAATTACAGGATAACAGAGACGGCTGGAAATCAAGCTCTTTGAGGGAAAGTCAATTAAATGATAACACAGAATGCTGGAAATCAAGCTCTTTGAGGGAAAGTCAATTAAATGATAACACAGAATGCTGGAAATCAAGCTCTTTGAGGGAAAGTCAATTAAATGATAACACTGAAGGCTGGAAATCAAGCTCTTTGAGGGAAAGTCAATTAAATGATAACAGAAACGGCTGGAAATCAAGCTCTTTGAGGGAAAGTCAATTAAATGATAACACTGAAGGCTGGAAATCAAGCTTTATGAGGGAAAGTCAATTAAATGATAACAGAGACGGCTGGAAATCAAGCTCTTTTGAGGTCTCATAAACCTGAACATTATTTCTGAGAAAAGTGCAACAATTCCTAGTAAATGTTTCTTGCTGATACAAAATTGTTGACAAATGGATAAAAAGACTGACAATGTGATTATTACAGGACTTAGAATACTCCACTGGGCAGGGTCCTAATTATGTTTAATTTTAAGGTCAACAACAATCTGTGCTTTACCTTGCACTGCAGCCACTACAGTGCCAGCACCCAGTTGAATATTAGTAGCAACAATTGGTGGCACAGCAATCACTGGGGCTCCTATTGGGGCAGTATCATCCTGTGGGCCCCATCGACTTTTGCGCTTCCTCTTGATTCCCTTTTGAGAGCCTTCACCTACTAAGTATACAAATATACCGATCAACACAATGAAATTTATCTTTATAAGTCTCTGGATACAAGATCAAAATATATCTACTTATACTGATACATAATTTTGTTCTGTATGCAAATGTTTCCAAGAAGGTAACGTAGGAAGATCAGATACCAGTAGGACATTCTGTTGTCTTTGTGACAGTTCAGAAAGTTAGGACTGATTCAGCTGTGTTTTTCTTGGCTTTTACCAGGATGGGGGAAAAGTTTAACAGTATAAGAGTTGTAGATTTTGAAATTTTTAATATATGGGCAAACCTACTCACAGAGCCAGAGTTCTCATGCTGTGAAACAAAATAGCAATGCTATTAATACAGAACATCCTATTATTTTTGTAAAAGTAAAACCAGCTGGAGAGCAAATCAAGGATACAAATGGACAGTTGGGCTATGCAGTCTAAGATGGGTTAATAATTCAAGTTCAATTCTAATGTTCAATGAAATTTAGTATATGCACATTGAATTCTTGATAGTAAGACAAATCTGAATAGAAAGGTAGTCAGCATGCCTTCTGTTCAAAGAATGTAGAAATACAGTTATGTGTCTGCATTTTTTGTAACGGCTAAATAATAAACAAGCTATTACTCTTTCATGTGACAAGACTGTGAACTTAACAGGAACAATATCATGCACACAAGGTAACACAAAATACTTACCCTTGGCTGACAATGTTTTAATGGAAAAACCTAAGCAACTAAAATGGTAACCAATAATTATGTCATATGTAATAATGAAGCTGTACCTTCATTGTCCTCCACATCTGCTTCATTGCCTTCCAATTTCTTCTTGTTTTCCCTTAATGTCTGGAGTTTGTAACGGTAGTAATGGTTGGCAGGACTGCTTGTGTCATACAGGAACCTATAATAATGAGAAGAAAGTCTATATTTTTCCTTGGTAGAATGAGGGTAAAATGTAAGCTACATGTATCTTAAAAGAGTTAATAATCAAATCTGGTCATACCTAGGAAATTCAAGGGATTTCTGCTTTATACCTTTAAGATTATTTTGCATGTTTAAAGATCAAAAGTGCTGGTATATAGATTGTGTAAAACGAGTACATGAAGTGTTTCAAATTCTGCAAGAATATTTTCCTTGATTTTTCAGTGATTACTGCAAAGGTCCAATAACAAGGTATCCCCAGGGGCATGCATTCTTATGCAGCCATTTTATAATAAAAAGTAATAACATATCAAAGTTTCACATAACAAATGGTCTTGCTTTTTGTCCCCTACTGCTTAGGCAAGGGAATATAGAAATGTCCATCCATCCATCCCTCAATCCATAAGGCTGTACATTCATCCATGTGCAAACTTGTGAAAACTTTAGCCAGTACTTTTATCACAGATTTCAAACCAAATCTGCTGCGAAGCTTCATCTCAACGAGACTGTGGATGAGTTCTATGATGAGCAGATTTGCCATGTACAGTGTCTTTCTAAGAATTATTGCCTTTGCCTAACTTGGAATAAGTATCTCAATGGCTTGTGAACACTGGCATTCACACTTGTCAAAAAATCTCAATGAAATTCATAATGAAGCTTTATTCCGACAAGAGTTTGGATGAGTTTGATGATGGCGTGATTTTGACCATATTGAAAAGTTCTGAATGACTCAGAATAGTCATCCTGTTTTCCTGTCATCATTTGGGAATTCCAAGGTTGTTTTATGTCAAGCAAACCAGACGTAATGCTTCACCTAAACAAAAACTCAGATGAATTTTGTAAGTAGATTTGTAACATTTCTAACACAGTTCACTGCATTAATCATTTTAGAATGTTTACCAAAATTGTCAAAAGTTTGAAAGTTTTACGGCTTGTGACTACAAGTGTTTACATTTTCTGTTTCATTCCATCAAATCAACATTTAAGTTTTAACTTGGGGAAGATCTGGGATGAATTTTTGAAGATGATCCAATTTTGTCACTAATTTACAGTGTTAAAGACCCTAAAAGACTAAGAATCTGCATCCCATTAAGACATGAACACTTAGCATTCACATTTTCCAATTGATTTGAATCAAAATAGCAGTGTAGCTTCAAGCTTCATCAGTCTAAGAAGACTTCTATCACGATCAAATTTCAATGATATTGTACAAAGTTATGTTCCTATAATGACTTGCACATCTCAATGAACACTGTAACACATTTGTTGGTTGTTTAATTTCATCCACATTTGTTACAATAATTCTCTCCTCTGCAAACTCAGGCAAGCTTGATGATAACAAAATTTTGGCTCAATTTTACAGAGTTATGCTCTTGACTGAATTACAGCCATGCATCCCGATGTATTTTGAACATCCAAGCATCCATATACTGTTTGATAAAGCTGCAATATTTACCAAAGTTTATAAATGTGTACACAGAATACAATAACCAAATGATGCCATTTAATTAACCAATTCAAAACTCAACCTTATCTTTTTGGCTGCACGTTAGGCTCATAGTAGACAGCTATTCATATGTAAGCCAACAATAACAATATGTATGCCGTACCTCATTCATCTAGCAATTACATGTATTTCATTTGTTTTATGTTTCACGTTTTATTATGATATCTTTGTTGAATATATTTGATAAATTTATGTAAAACAGCCTTAATACTGACATGGTATTGTTTTGTACTGGTACATTTATGTACATGACAACAAGCAAATTTGATAATGCAACCATATGTACTGCCTGGGCATGCATAAGGTATACTTTTGTAGGATCAGCAAAAACTAAAAAGCTGTGCAGAGACTTACAACCTGAAGTGGTGCTTCTTTAAAATCAAATGTTAATTGTCATGGGTTCTGTTAACAAACATTTTTGAAGGTTAAAAAAAAATGTAATTTAAGCATTATCAAGATATCCAATGATATGTAATGCTATTCACTGTGTTGTACTAGCGATTCTCATCAACTTTGATGTTTTTCTGGTGATGTCAGATTCAATGTGAAAAGCATACACATTTTTAAAACATCCAAGTAAAATGTCCTCTGATCAGATCCAGAAATATATTTAACTGGAACAAACAATTCCACTGACAGCCACAAGCAGGTTCATTTACATGGTTACTGATTTTGTAAATGTTCACATGCAGCAAAATAAATAAAGCCATTTAGAAGGTAAACATTGCAGCCTTAGTGTTTAATATGAACCAAATTTCACATGAGTTTGATGATGATCAGCAGATTTGGACCATATTTTACAAACCCCTGGCCCCTCACTGATAAAGAACCTTGTACAGCAGATATAATGGGGTAGACTTACCAATAAGCTGGGTTGTCCTGATTTACTTCCATCACTTTCAGTTCCAGTCCAGGTAGACCATCGGCAACACAAGCAGTCAGCCTGTCAATGACATCTCTAAGTTGTGGATCCTCTGGGGGAGAGACTAGAACCAGTCTATCAGTATCTTGCTCTTACACAGAGGCCATGGGCAGAATGTTCGTGTACACACATTACAGCTACAATACGCCAATAACCAATCCCTTACTAGTACATATGGGGCTTTCTCCTTAGTTTTACAGTGAGTCCCTTAGTGAGGATACATGTTTTTGACTTCATCTTTAATGAAGTAATGACTTCTTTGAAAATATTTACAATTAAGAAGGTCAAAGTTGTTTGCAAAGGCAAAAGACCTCACCTTCCCCAAAGAACTACTCCTCTACAGCATACGGCTTCCTTATGGCAGGGTTAGCAGCCATAAATACTTTGAAACATGAAGTCACTGACAGAACTGATTCAAAACTTTTTCATATTTCCAATTTCCTCATAGTGATGTATTCATGTCACTTTTTTCCAGAATAACCAGTTGCATAATTTGAGCAATTATTTTTAAAATAATGAGGACAGAACCAAGAGAATTCTGTCTGGGAATGGGTATTTTCATTACTATTACAAAGGCTTGAACTGAATCCAGATGTCGGAATGGAAGCAACTACAATAGCTGAGTATTTCAAACTGAGAAAACTTTCAAACTGTGCAAAGATCAAAATGATACGAGATATCTGATATGCCGTTATTTTCAATTTAATTGAATCCTCTACTGAGAACATGAAATTGATTGGTTATTTTGTACTACATATGTTGAGAACTGATAGATGTTAATTTTTCCACTATGCTGGCACTAGCAATCACAATTGGTGATCATTTCAGATGGTGATTAAGTTTCTTAAAAAGCAAAATATGGCAACTCAGAATCTTGGTAGCTCATGCTGTTATCTACTCATTTGCCTTTAAGTCACTGCCACATGCTGTGCAAATTTATTTGAGGTTGTATAAATGATAAAAGGGGCTAAATTTCTGAATAAAGGAACAAGCACCAAAGCATAACTTGGCGATTAATGAAACTTTTGTCTAAAATGGAAATTTTAGGGAAAAAGGCCAATAAAAAAAAAAAGAAATCCACAGTTTACAAGTGTTCTGCAGAACCTGGTGTCTCACATGCAACCGTATGCTTGTCAGTACCCCTGTTCCTAACTTTAATAAACTCTCACAACAAATTTAAACATTGCTGACCATAATGCATACTTTAATATTGCTGACCATAATGCAAAATTGAACATTGTTGACCATAATGCAATCTGTAACACTGTTTGACCACAATGCAAAATCTAACACTGCTGACTATAACGCAAACTTGAACATTGTTGACCATGACGCACACCTTAACATTTGTTGACCATAATGCAAACTTTAACATTATTGACCATAATGAAGCAAGTTTTTCTACATCAGTACAAGAGACAAGCAAGAGACAACTCCAATCACATCAGCATATAAATTTAAGACTTACAGTCATATTATCTCAAAGACTCAGTTGAATACAGCAAACAGATTTTGAAGAAATTTAACATTAAAAAGAAGTAACACTATTTACATTGATGAAACACTTTTTGCATAAGCAGGCAAGACAGGAGAACATATAAACATTAAATCAATTATTATGCAGGCAAGACAGGATAACATATAAACATTAAATCAATTATTATGCAGGCAAGACAGGATAACATAAACATTAAATCAATTATTATATTATACTGAAGTTCAAGTTGAATGCAGAAACAATGTCAAAGAGAGCTTAAAACTTTTTCACAATGATGAACCAAGCTTTCTGCTGAAGTAGTTAACACAAGCAAAACAGTTATATTATCGTAAAGTTTTGGTTCAATGTGGACACTGATGTGCAACCAATTTTTCCAAGTAAAATGTTCCTTTCTTCAAATATGTTACCCAATCACAATACCTTAGGAGAACTACTATTACCTCACAAATCCAGCCCTGCCAGATACTACTTTTAGCTAATGGGCACTAAAAGTTGTCTGCAAACCTATGTGGCAGTTGGGCAGAGTGATCTCCCCTTAGGTATAAGACTTGGCGGCAAAGTCTAAGAACTATCAGTTACTACTGAAGTGGAAGGCATGCTCTCTATGGATGTAACTGCAGGGATGTTGGGAAGGCATATCTGTATTATGATCGGGTAAGTATTCCTGAAGAAACATATTTTACAAGGAAAAATTAGTTTCTTCTTTAAATATGTTACCCAGTCATAATATCTTATGAGAATAGGTAAGAGGTGGAGGGAGGTACATCCCCTTACCCTGGAGATACCATCTCTGGTCTCCTAAGGTATGTGAGACAGCTTCTAGGTAACCCGACTGGAGATGACTCCATCCGTCAGGGCATGGCTTTAAATAGGGAAAAATTCCCCCCTGCAAATCCAGCGGAAGTCATGTCTTACAAAGCTGTTGATTTACCTGGAAGAGTGACCTATCAGTTGTGGACAAAGGTGATACCAGATCGAATTGGGCCCTCTGGCATGACAAATCTTGGAGATAAAAGCTAGAGAATGTGGAATCCGATCTCCATCCCCGAGTCTGAATGATGTCGGTTGGTGAACAGTTCCAGTTGAATGCAAGGCTTGTGGCAACTGCTCTAACCTCATGAGACAAAATGAGTAACAAGTTCATTTGAGCTGGGGTTATTTCTCTGTATGCTGAGCGAATAATCCACTTAATCCACAACAAGAGTCTATGTTGATATATCCTTCTGTCCAGTCTTGAGATGCAGAAAGATGATCTCCCTCTATGCAACTGCTCTGTTCTATTAAGGTACCACTTCCAATTCCAAACTGGGTCTTGTAGGTGGCCTTCAGCTGCTTCAGCTTATGTGTCCAAATGAGACAGAGGTTTCATGGTGAAAGTTTGGTTACCCGTGGAAGGTAGGCGGTTCTTGGCAATGAAAGAGGATGCTGTCATAAGTAAAACTGACACATATTGTCAGAACTGCATGTAATTTGGGTCTGCTGATAGGACATGTATCTTGCTAATTCTGCCTGCAGTCACTAACACCATGAGGAAGCAGGTCTTGTAGGAAAGGTGTGCTAGAGATGCCCAAGAGATCGGTTCAAATATGTCTTGTTCAGCCGTTAATAACCAAGATAGGTTCAGCAACGGGAACAAGTCGAACATTTCTGGCCATGTATACTCAAAATTGGATAGTCGGTCGGTAAGTCCATAATTTGTCTGATATTCCCTCTTCCATGATGACAAAAGGTGTCAGCAATTGTGGAGCGGTAACCTTTTATCGTACTTGGTGCAAACTTTCTCTCTAAGAGGAGCCAGAAGAAGTTGGCTATTTGCGGTATAGATGCCTGGAGAGGTATGATGTGTTCGTTTGTGCACCACTGGGTGAAAACGTGTCATTTGCCTTTGTATGCTTTCAGATTTGAGGGCCTCCTGATAAAGCGATTCTCTGCATGACTGATTGTGAGAACTGTTTAATTCTGAGGGCCTGATCCAGATGTGCAGGTTCCGTAGCTCTAAGTAGGAATTAAATAACTGCTGTTGTGCTTGTCTGAGTACACGTGGGAAAATCTGAATTCCCTGAGGAAAACCCATTGCAAGATTGATGAGGTCATTGATCCATGGTTTCTCCCATCTGTGTAGTGCAATGAGGATAAAAGGCGACATTCTGATTCTCTTGCTTGCTGTATCACTTTCGTTATCAGAGGTGTTGGAGGGTAGGTGTTTGCATCCAGACTGTTTCCCATGAATCTATCAACAGAGTTTCAAATGCCCAGGCTTTAAGTCCAGGACTGGGGATATGAACGTTGGGAGTTGGTATTCCACTTGGAGGCACACAGGTCCACCACCTGTCAGTCCCATCAGAATGAAAACTGAGGGATGAAAAGATCATTCTGTCTGTATTAGTTGATTGTTCCAGGACAAAGATTCAGCTAGTATGTTAAGAGTACTGCAATATAGCGAACTTGTACATGGATTTATTGTTGACAATACCACTTTAGAAAATCCCACACCAGGATACCAAGGTCGTGGGACTTGGTTCCTCCTTGTCATATGAGGTAAGTCACTACTGTAAGACTTCATTCTGCCTTGTCATTTGAGATAAATGACCACTGTTGTGGACAGAATGAAAAACTCTCTTGCCATGCAGATCTTCCTGTCACCATGAGAGTCTTTCACAATGGCCGTCATCTCCAGAATTTATTAATATGAAGATGTCATTCCTGGGAGGACAGCATGCACCACTGGTTTCCTGAAAGGATGGCAGTAGGTGTGCTCCCTAGACTTCATACTTGCATCAGTAGACTGTAATCGGTACATTTATGCCTGCCGTGAGCCAAGTTACGTTGCCCTAATTCCACAGATGGTGCCTCAAATGTGTGCAGATGGGAAGAGAATGGTCCTTTGGGAAAACTTTAGGACTCCATTCAGGCAGAAGAATCAATGCAATGGATGCAAAAGATGGCGACCTAAGACCATGAGGTCCACTGCCGCATTGAGCAAGCCTAGTAAGGCAAAGAATTACTGTACGGATATAATTCCTTGAAAGCATAGGTGCTACCATGGTTTGGATTTCTATGCCTGAACCTGAGGTTGATGTCGAGACCCAAAGAGGGTACGCTGAATTGGCATACAATATTGTAGTCAATATTAAGTCCACACTGATGGCAAAGTCTCCTTCATGGATGGCATTCAAAATTTGCTGTGGTGTTTCCATTAAGAACCAAGGGGTGTGAATGAATTCATTGAGGGTGCTTAGGTCAATGACCTGATGCAGAGTGCTGTTTGCCTTTGGGACTAAGAAAAGTCTGGAATGAAATGATAGGACCCTTTTGCTGCTATATTTGCTTTGGCATGTATGAACTGTGACTTTTGCTGGGTGGAGCTTCAATAAAATGGTTTTCAGAGGTTTGTGTCCTATGAGTGTCCTTTGGGTCCTTTTGTTGATTTCACATATTATCCCATATTGACGCTTTGTCTGTGGGAGGTAGGGAAATTGGTCATCTGGGTAGCTTGCTTGCGGACGTCTTCAATCTGGCCATGAAACAGAAGGTTAGAGGACGAAGACTGTGCTCTTAGCTGACCTCATGGTGGTCCTTCAGGAAAGTGCAGGAAGACCGCACTGTCGCACTCCACAAATTGTAAATTTGTAGTTGCAGTTACAGCATTGGCTAAAGTGTTTTAAACGGCTCTATTCAGTACTCAGGCCATGCTTGAGACCGACTCCCATGCATGCTCTGAGGTATTCGGAGTGGGAGAAGAAAAGCTATGTTCCACCTGTTGAAAGACAGCCATAGAGAAGAAAGTCCAACATTGAAGCCAAAGCGAAGATACTGTGCACTAACTGCCGAGTGTCATCAAAGGCCATCTGGTGTGGCTTTGTCATCTCCAAAGCAGCAATATCGCTGTCAACTGTTGCAGTTTCCACATAAAAGACTGGTGTGTTGTAAAGGTAGAACCACAGACAAACTGATGATGAAGGTAGGTCAGAATGTCTATAACTCTCCCAGACTGCTGAAGTAATTGAATTCAGACTCTTCTGTTCCATCGTAAGATCAACAGATGCTTGAGCTCTGGTCCAGGTTGATGATGGAGTGAGAGGAGAAGGACAAAACTCCAGGGTCAAAGATGGAAAACATCCAAAAGGAGGCACGGAAGGCTGAATCTTCCCATGCCATCGGATAGTGTAGAATAGATGACAGCACTGGAGAACAAGCAAACATCATCTTGACTGCATGAGATCAGGCTAAGGCCCCTGTAATGCTTGAGACTTAGCTGGTGAAGACTGACAAGGTCTGTCACTTGCTAAACTTGTAGAAAGCCCTGAATTTGAAACCAAGACTTTGAGACAGTTGCAGAGTAAAGAGTCTCTTCTCATGGCAGAGTGTAGAGAAACTGCGAAGTGACATTTGTTGAGGCTTGAGGAACTATTCATGGCATCTTGCTGAATGAATGTCTCGAGGTGGTAAGAGGGTTAGACTGGTCCCTGCACATGTCTGCAAAAGTCAGGTTCAATGTACTGAAGCTGGGCTGTTAGTGATTGAGCCCATAATATTATGTTTTTGCCATTCATGATCCTAGTATATGGATTAGGCCAGTCGCAACGGAATAGGCCATCCATATGAGAAGGATATCGTTAGGATCATCAGTCTGAGACAGATTCTTGGATGTTTTATCCATGTAACCTATCCATACGTCTGCTGAGTGAGAGGGAACTTGGCAGTTTGTTAGCTATGTCCCTTTTCAACAATAGGAATCAAGTCAAACCCTGAGGAGGCAAGGTATAGGGGGTTGCCAAAAATCTTTTGGTGATGACTTGGGTGCCAGAGCTGTTTCAGAGCATATCAATGCCTAGCACTTTGTGGCTGAAGGGTAAGTTGATTTATCTCCCTTGTCCACCAGAAATTCTTACACTAAGGAAAGGTCAGCATGCAGACTGGTGACATCTTCATCCTAAGCTGTGTGTTTTTGTGCTTTGCTCATAGTTCTATCTGTAACACAAACAGAGCAAAACGTATAAAATTTTAGCCCTGCACCAGTCATTTAGAACGCAATGTCAGACCTGCCAACCCTGATGAGTCCATCTTAGTAAGGCAGTTTATTTTTTTCTGTAAGATTAACCAGTTTACAGTAAGGCGTAACAAAATACCACAAACTGCTATTGTAAAGCCGGAAAACATAATTAAAAGTTCGGTATTTGAACATGCAGCGACAATAAACATCACGTTCAACTGAAAAGTTTGTAAAGTAGGCACAGACTTTATTTTCCACTAGTACTGTTGCACAAAATTTAGTTCCAAACCCTATGCAGCTCAATGGCTTGTTGCTATCTCTCAACTTGATGTAATTCTTGGGAATTCTTTTTCCATTTCACATAACGATGGCAATCATATCTCCCGCCACAAGACAAACTCAAATTGGCACATGAAGTCCAATAAACATAATTGTGTCCCTTCCAGCTTTATTCACAAGAATCTGAATGTTCTTTTATGTTCTTCAGTGTTGATTATTAACACTTTTCAAGAGGCTTATTTTCCCTTTCATCTTAAACATGCATCGCTTGCTGAATGCCATTTTAAATTTTTTTTATAATCAACTGTTTGATAATGCATACACTTTGCATGAACAAATAGGTGCTGTTTAAAGCATCTGAGGTGCTGCTTTAAATTTAGTCGGGTTCCCTGACTAATTTCACTAATTCTAATATAAACATGGATGAACCACTTATCCGGATCTTTTGGCAACGATCATTTTCCCGTAGCTTTTGCTTTTATGCCAAAGTCCCTATTTTAAGGGTAATTTTCGCAAGACTTACGGCAAAATCATAAGGGTTGGCAGGTCTGCAATGTCCATGCAGAGCTAAATCTTAAAAAGATGACCAGGAATTGAATAAAAGACAGTCAAATGAACCAATAAAGCATACAGATAAATACAGGTAATATAATGACAATACTACCTATAAGTAGGACACGTATAAACCTGTGAGCCAGCACGTGATGTTTGAATACAGTGTGGGTGAGAGCTATACCAAATGATGGTTACCTGGAAAAAAGTGATAGCAGATGATCTCAATTATAATTCTACCTGTAGGGAAGGTCAGATGGCATGTACAGGTTGAATCATTGAAGCATGGTGTTCCATGGCTAAGGATGCTGTGGTAAAGGAAAATCACCTGCATGTACCCGAAATGATGGAATAAATAAGGAGTTTCTTAAGAGCATAAAAACATGCACACATATAAATATTGTAGCCCAAACCTATCTAGTGAAGTTGCAAAGGCTACCCGTGCAAGGGACTAAGTGCTCTTTAAATATGATGGAATGTTTATGCAGATAAACATGACTTGAGTGTCGCCTATAGAAACATGCATGTGCATGATGCGACTGAGGAAACAGTGTATAGAAAGCTGACCTGTACTTCTCCAACCAGAACAGAAGCAATGCAGAAATGTACACAAGTATCTACATTAAACACGAAAACCTTCACATAAAAGGAAACTGAGGCACTGTTATAAAGTAGGTGTGAAAATTAACAGGCAATTACCTGACACTGACTTGGCACCTGTTATAGGGCTATGAATGCCCTATAATAGAAACTCATTGATATGTACCCATTTGTAATGAAATTACACATATATTAGGAGTTTTTATAAGCGTTAGAGACTTATATGTACAAAATAATTATAGCCCAAACTGAATGTGAAGTTGCTTAGGCTCCCCTTTGAAAGTACCTAAATGTGTGATAATAACAAAGTGTAGGCAAATTGTAAGGGCAGAACTTTGTCAGTACAGGAAGAGAAAAGTTGGAAATATAGTCGAAGGATACTTTCCTGAGAAGTGAAAAACTCCTCCAACTTGTAATGGTACATCTTTTTAGATTCTGGCTTTTGCGATGTCTCTCGTGATGAGAGCTTACTTCTTGGCACAAGTGGAAGTAGTAACCGATACGTTCTCAGGGTTTGAACCCAAGTCTAATACCTAATAGGAGATCACTCTGCCTGACCGCCACATAGGTTGGCAGACAAATTTTAGCTCCCTTCAGCTGAAAGTAGTATCTGGGATGGCTGGGTTTGTGAGGTAGGAGTAGTTCTCCTAAGATATTATGATTGGGTAACGTATTTATAGAAGAAAGATCTGTGACTTTTGAGAACTGTTGTTGTTGTTGTTGTTGTTGTTGTTGTTGTAGGGTTTAACGCCATTTTTTTACCATAAGATAGGCTATACATGGCAGCCAGTAAAACTGCTGGAGGAAGAACCCTGGAAAACACCGGGAAGAACCAATGACCCACGAGAATCTACTAGCAAGCTTTCTCACGTACCCACATTAGCCGAGCCTGAGACTTGAATACATGCAGACAGAGGTGTGATGGCAGTGATCTCAAACAGTAAGCGCTTTAGACCACTTGGCCAGTCGGGGTTATGCAAAAGGGGTTATGCTAAACTATAACACTGATCATCATGATGCAACGAACTTTCTGCTTAATCCGTTCAGACAGGAAAGACATGAAATTCAAGCATATGATGGCATAAACTTTAGGCCTATAATGATATCATGAAAATGTTTCACTTGAATGTAGCAACTGATGTAGATAATATGTGACTTTCGAAAAGTTTAAAACCAAAATTTTACCACTGTTGATCCCACCAGCATAGGAAAAGTGACTACTATATCTCAATATGCTTACACAACAATCGGCAGTGCCTAGAATTTAATAGGAGCCAGTTCAAAACAGGAAATTTAAAAGTGCAGTTCTTATTTGGTAGATTTAATAATTGAGAGTTTTAGTATTTTTCAGTACAAAGTCTGCTGACCACTGGAAAATTCTAGTGCCAACGTAGCCTCTTGCGATCCATCTGCCTACTGTGAACATCTTTAAAATACTTTGTTTCTGTTTACATTTTTTAAAAATTGTCAAAGTCAACCTCAAGACTTATCCTTTAACTTTGTCAACAGAATCAATTATGCCTATCAAAGCAAATATCTTAGAGACTGATGGTTTCCCCATTCATGAAAAGTTTAGCTTCAGATATTGTTCATAGTTTTAGAAATCTTACCTGGTTTCACTGAGTTGGCTTCAATTTTGGATTCTTCAATATCAAAAGCATCATTCAGGATTTCCCTCTTTATCTTGGACTCAGTGATGTGACTCTGCTTTTTCAACCCCATAGTGAACCTGAAATTTGGCAATAAGAACTGGAGGATCACTGTTTGAAATTTATTTACTTTTGAGAACATCATTTTTCATGCCTTTGCCAATTGCACCCATCAATCATACACTAAAATAAAGGGAATTAACGGTTCTTTGAACAATACCTAAGATATACAAGGTCTTTTTTAAATAGCCAGTATAACCAGTGAGGAAACCCAGGGAAATTCTTTTTCTTTAAAATTCTAACCCTATGCAAAAATATGAAACTGTAGAGTGCCACCATTATTGTCTGTTCTATGTTCACTCAATCCAAAAATAGAACTGGATCGAACTAATTTCATAATTAAGACTATTTACAGTTTCTATAATAAAAAATGAATCTCTGTGTTCACAGACATACCTCTTTCATCAAAAACGATTTCATGCTGAAGGATTCTTGTTTTGCCGTATTAGCAGCTAATAGCAGCGCCATTACAAGAGTTTGGAGGTTTTCTTTCTAGCTGCATGTGACAGTAGATCACTCTCTCCCACTGCACGCAAATCAATAGCCTTCTGGCATAATTTGTATTTTGTAAAATTCTCGGAGAAAGATCTCATTATCCAAACTTTATATTTTCTTTCGTCTAGCCTCTGAAGTTAGAATCGGCAGCCAGCCATTTCAAGGCATACAAATGAATCAAATTTAAATTTTGGCTACATACGGGCTTCGAACAACTGGAAGTTCAAAATGTATGACTGTGCAGTGGCCAGTTGTGGAAATTTCTGTTCCAGCACAAACTCTGAGATATCGGGGGGTTTTCTTTGTTTTTTTCCCTTTTCTTTTTTATTTAAATCTGTAAAAACTATTTATCAATTCCTTTTGATTTCAACAAAATCAAGGCTTTTCAAGGTACCCAGACAATATTTTGAATTTTCAAGGTGTTTCAAGGCCTTGAGGGACAAATTCATTTTTCAAGGCTTTTCAAGGTTTTCAAGGTCCCCTAAGGACCCTGTACCTTAATGAATCCAGTATACCATCTTTTGAGGGATGGTCATGACACAAACTGAAGGTTAAGCTTGAATTTCCGCACCAATGACCTCTCAACTGAAAGTTGCCCAGCAAAAAAATAAAAGCTGTAAATCAGCAATACTGGTGGAAAACAAGGTAAATATTAAACTGGTCGTCAGAAAGTATTTTATCATTAAAGAATACAGATCACAACTTAAAACAACTAAAATGTTCCTATTTTACCATATATGTTTGAGGTCCTGTGTTCAGTCACTAATTCTGACACATGCAAATTTTCAGGTCAGTGGTTAGTAGTTTTTGGGGTACAGCTGAGTACTGGAAGAAGTCTAGAGATCATCACAAGTCACCTATTCAATCAATGAACATGGGATATTACAGAGTTAAATTAAGTTGAATATTTTAAAATTGATAATCTTAACCTACCCTGATGAATTAGAGCCAGCACTTTTGACACCATCTTTCCTGTCTTCAGGCAATTCTTTCACTGCAAAATAGATTAAATGTGGACATAATCTTGAGAGACTGGATAAATGCATATAAACCTAACAGATGTCAACACAGGCTGATGCTATATTCAAACACACCGTACATAAATTGTTTGAGGTTACTGATTGACTTTTACCTTTTTAAAAGGACTTTAAACTTATGTGCAATGACTGTAAAACCTACTGATGAAAAATACTAGAGGAATTTTGGGTGAAGTACTCATTAACTCCATATGTGTATAAACAAGGGCATTTAGTATGCATACTTCATTATGCATTACCATCTAATTATGATACACAAACAAGACAAGTTTCACGTAACTATCTCCAACCATTTCATGTAACTATTTCCAAGTGGCACACAATTTTTTAAAAAGGGGAAATAACTCTGTCCTATTTACCAAAGCCCACTTTTGTCTGTGATACATCATCTAGTCACGATACATGCTTTCGAATATTCGTTGCATATAATCATATCCTATCTAAGGCTGAACTGCTGGGCAGGTAAAACTATTTTAATGTTGTCTACTACATAACTTTATGAAAGAGATGAATTTAGAAAGTTTGATACAGTTTCAGCACAAAATAATGAAAGGTGTTTTAAAATAGCTGGATCTTAATGTTGTGCCTTGAATGAAAATGTAACAATCAAACAGCTAATCAATTACCTGGTGAATCCCCATCAGTGGGCATTGCTGGATCATATTCAGCTTCCTCCTGTTCCTTTTTTATTGACATGGGTATGTAATCACCCATACTGACTGGCTTTTGCTGCTCTTTCTTGATAGGAATGTGGCCATATTCGTCCATGTTCAATGACCCATATTCCCCAATACCACCAGAATTGGTCATGGAAACAGTTGGGCCATACTCTCCCACTTGCTGGTTCTCTTGTTTCACAGAAATCATACCATACTCTCCAAAGTGCTGTGGTTCCTGCTTTATTGGGAATGGGGGACACATAAGTGGTTGACTGGGGTGTAAAGCTTGAGGGGGAATCAATCCTGCATGGGGTGAAGTCTCCATTCTTGAGGTAGTCATCGTGACAACCATTAGTGGCTGGGGATTAGGCTGAGGAGGATGGGGTACAGCAGCACGCATGATGGTGTGTTGAAAGATTGGAGGGACATGAGATTGTGATGGTATAGAATGAGGTGGAAGTGAAGTACTTATTGGAGTGGGTGTGAAAGATGTGGGAGCACTCTGAGGAAGGAGCACTGGTGGCTGAGAGGGATTTGGAGTGGTATATACTACTTGCTGCTGTAGAGATTGAACAGACTGTGGAAGAGAGACAAAATGAGAGGTATGGGGTGGGAGGATTTCAGGCATCATTTGGATAGGGGGAGCTGGAGTGCCATGTGTTGGGGGAAGACCTGGTGGGGGCTGAGGGTTCATTAAGGGCTGTGAAACTGTAGAGACCGGCTGACCTGGTGCAATTTGTGGCATTGTCTGCACAACCATTGGCAATGAGATTGGTGGGTAACCTGGAGGGGGCCCTGGTGGGGGTGGGGGTGGTGTTGGCTGTTGTGGCTGTAGCTGATGATGTCGAATTTGGGATGGTGCTGATTGTGGTATTAGCTGTGGTGCTATTGATTGTTGGGGAAGTGGTGCAACAGTCACAGCTGGTTGAGAGGGAACAGATATAGTGTAATGTACAGTCATCTGTGCTGGTGTAACACTGACAGCTACCGGTGTGGATGGGAGAGAAACCAACTGAGGAGGCAGCACTTGCTGTGGTTGGTCATGAGGAGATGGCTGATGGTGAACTATGAGAGGAGCTGAGACTGCCACTTGGGAAGCAGGTAGTGTACCAGAAATGACTGGAACACCAGTCTGCAGCATAGTGGGAGGGGCCCCTGTTGCTGCGGTCTGCAAACCACTCAACATGACTGGCTGACCAGGTGGTGCCTCTAGCATGGTCTCTATAACAGTCCGAGGTACAACTGGAAGCTGGTCCACTGCTACTGGAGGATCATGGGAATGATGAACTTGGCTACCAGAATGTTGGATTCCTAGCATATCAGATGGCTGATGCGGTGACAAGCTCCTCTGCATGAATGGTGTTGACTGCCCTAATTTTTGCCTCAGTTCAAGATAGGGTGGTTGGGATTCAAATCCGAGACCTCGTCTCTCTTCCTCTTCAAAGTATCGGGTGCATTTCCTATTGCCATACTGCTGACCTCTTTCTCCAGATGGTTCTCTGTATCTCTCCTCCTCTTTTTTTCTGAATTCATTCCTTCTGAAATCATCTTTGATTGTATCTGTTGTCTCCTCTTTCCTCTCTTCCCTCTTGAATGTCTTTGGTTTCTCCTCCTTTACAATCTTGTTATACTTGTCAGGCGTTTCTTCTTTTGACTTTTCTTTCAAAGTTTCTGCTTTGTCCTCAGACTCTGCCTTGCTATTTTGTGCTGGAAAGGAAAAGATGCATGATTTTTGTACCAGAAGCAGGAAAAGGCATTTTAGCAAAATCTGTTTAAAGTTGATCCAGTAAAATCCTACTATAGCATGAATTCAAATATAACACAATTGTGGCATTGCTACTGAAAATTTGTATATTTGTTCATGCAAAAATAAATATTTTTTCAAAGTATGAAACGAATATGTAAAAAGTTACTTTTGGGGAAGGGATTATGTATGAATTTGATTTGGTACTTTGGGGGACGGGATCATGCATGAATTTGGTTCATAGTATGGGTCCTGAGATCTTATAATAGTTTCACCAATTTCTTAAAAGAAGTGCAAACTTTCGTGCCAAAATAAACAAGAGATTGATTTTCTTATTTGGCAAGATGTGATGCAATTTTGAAGAAAAAATTGTTTTATGACTGCATCTTTCTTGATATGAATAAAGATATTCACAGTTTCTATTTGTAAATATTCATTTCAAATATGTCAATAGTCAATCACTGCCCTTTCATCATAACTTAGTTTTAAAAGAAGTCAGGTTCTCTCTATTCTAAGTATTGCTCCTGCGGTGAAATTGAGATTCTTTTACACTGTTCCAAATATTCAAATCTTTGAGATCAAATCCTATTCACATTTCCTTTCACTCTTATAACTAAAACATTATTTGGTAACCCTACATTAACTGTAGAAAATAACACACAAAAATTTTTAACTGTACAAAATTATATTAGGATGACCAAGAGATTTAATTAATTGACTGAACTCACAAACTTTTGAATCGTAATTAGTTAGTTCTTATTCATTATCCTTTATATGTAAGTTTATGCACATTTTCTGAGTAACTGTTTGTACTGGCATCAAGATTAGTGATGTTATTTTTCTTTTACTGTTTGGGGAGACAGTGCTAATAAGCTTATGCTTCCTACTGAACCCCCCAAAATCACATGTTTGTAATTGCATTTGATGTTCTTCAAATAAATATGGCTTAAACTAATAAAGCCAGGTCATTAAAATGTTAATAAGTGTTAATCTTATTATTATTGAGCTATGAAGAATAATGCCAGTAAGTCTTCTTTTCTTCAATGCATTCTCTTTACAAACATTTGCTCAAAGGAAAAAAAAAGATTCTCATCTATAGCTATAAATCAATTTCAATAACTGCTAATCATCAAAGCTACTCACAACTAAAGGTTGTTCAAATTATGGAGTAATGATTTATTAAGAAGACAAAAAAAAGTGAAGCTGCCAACATGTGCATATGGATTTGTGTTTTATTAAATGATACAGTCATTTGTCCAGTCAATACTATTCTGCATTTCCTATAAAATGACCACATTGTTCCTTAATGATTATTCTTGCTGTATTATTTCAAACAGATAGGCATCAAAGTGTTAATACGTACATACGATGGATACAGAATAGTCAAGCTTTTACTGTTCAAAAGCAACTTGAAGCTCCAGGCAGATTATGTCTAGAGTTAAACATGTGCAATCAGCTTCGAGATTTAGTGTTCACAAGTCAAGCAAACAATGTCCATTTTCTAAATAAAATTAATTTTAATTAACTCAGGACAATATGGCAGTATCAATGTGATTCTCCTCATTTCAAACCACCAATAAGTCAGTTTATAGTTATTGATACAGTACAGCACATGAAGTCAATATAAGCGAAATGGATTAAGTGGATGACAAGGGATTGATTTTTCACATCTGTCTGTGGGGCCCCGATTGGCCGAGTGGTCTAAAGCGCTCTCCGTTACGGATCACTGCCATCTCACCTCTGTTTGCATGGGGTCGAGTCTAAGATTTGGTGAATGTGGTTATGTGAGAAAGCTTGCCAGTAGCTTCTCGTGGGTCGGTGGTTCTTTCCGCGGATTTCCCGGTTTCTTCCTCCACCATTAATACTGGCCGCCATGTATAACCTATCGTGTGCTGAAAAATGGCGTTAAGCCCCACAACAACAACAACAACAACAACATCTGTCTGTCTCTTGTTAATAGCTAAATGTGCCGGTAAAATTCTCTCTATACAAACATGCGGATTCCCTCTGTGGATGAATGATGGATGCTAAATTTACATTTTCTGATGTGATGTAATGTCTTTAAGCTAATAAATGACCTATTAATAGCAGTAATTTTTATTTTCTTTATCATTCCCTTTAACCATTAAGCAATTAAGTTCTATTTTTTGGTGAATGTTTGAATCCCTATCATATACAATACAATAAAGAATCAATCTGAGCAGAAGCTATTTTAAGGATATCATTTATCATGCTTTGCATGTAGTAGCATGAACCAGTTGATAAAAAGAAGTTTGGTCTCCACATGAAAGATAAATGTAAAACATCTATTACAACAAAATCACATTCATACCTGGCTGAAGTGAAACATCATCACAAATGCTCCAACAGATACCATATGCATGAGTTCTCATAAACATAAAGTACGATACATGTGGAGACATCCACTTTTGGGAAATTAAAATTCCTGAATATCTAAGCTTTGACAACTTACCACATTTTTATTTTTTTCAACAATATGATGCACTCAGAATAATTATGAACAATTACCCTACTTCCTTTGTTAATGATGGCACCATAATTTTGAACTGTTAAGTACAATGCTCTGTCAGATGGATTCATGTGTTACAAATGCACTTTTCCCAAGTCTTCATTAGGAAGAGATCAAGTTTATAAGGATGGGGGGGGGGGTAAGTTTTTGAAAACAACTGTCTTGTTCTGATTTGGAGCATAAAAAGGACACTATTCCAATTCTTGTTTTACTTGAAAATAATTTATCTTGTGATGAATTAAGGAATAAAAAATACCACCCTTGGAAAGAACAATATAGCCCCATAAATTAAATGACCACTCACTTACAGTACACATGGGCTCAGACCTGAACTAGTTTATAGCTGTGAAAATGTATATTCAGCCTCATGACTGCTGTGTCATTATTGTTTAAGGACTAAACACATGGCTCACGTTTAAGTGTAAATTCATTTTCTTCTGTTTTGTTGTTAGTTTTTTTTTAAACAGAAGTGGTTGTCAGTTTTTTTTAAATAGAAGTGGTTGTCGTCTGAAATTAATTGTCCATACCAGTTTAAACAGTAGGTTAAATTTACACTGTTCAAGCAAAGCTCAACAAGATCTTGTCAAGTCAGTGCATAAATTTATTCAGATTTCTTTGAATAAAGTAAATGCATAAACTTACTGCGAAAGATGTCGATCAGACTTTTCTACATGAAAAATGTACAGTACCATATTTTATGTAATTTTTCAAACACGAAAAAATAATTATTAATTTCAGTGTACGAAAAATTATATATAAAATAATTATCATTTGGTGGTGTTGACCGTGTATGAAAAATAAGGGATCGTACCAAAACAAGTTCTACAGTACACACGCTACTCGACAACCTAACGGTACAAACATACAAAGTAAACGTACATTTTCTGTCTCATAAATCAAAAGTACTGTTGTTATTAGTGAACGAGAGAGAGAGAGAGAGAGAGAGAGAGAGAGAGAGAGAGAGAGAGAGAGAGAGAATTATATCTCAGTGTGCAAGCTCGTCTGCATTTAGAACATATGTAGCTGTTATGTTGTGTAATATTGGCAAAATGATCAAGATGGTTTGAACATGTATAAGTTATGGGTATTATTTATTGGTAAATTGTACGCAACAATACGACCCCACATCGTCAAGAAATTAAGTGCAAGTTGTATTTTTACTGCAACAATAATCTCATTATGAAATTGCAATAAAAAACATAAAGAACTTGAAATCAACGCTTAAGTTAATGCGCTTGAGTGCGCAAAAACGCGTGTGCGTGTGCACGCGCGCCAGAGAGATCAATCAAACAAAATTTTTTCAGTGTACAAGACCGTATTTATTCAGTGTAGTTTTTATTTGTAGCTTTTGCAAAGAGAAAAAAAAGACTATTTTCAGTTACCTGACGAGTGGGATAATCCTCATGTATTACGACCCTACTATATTCCATTAGGAATAAACACTGCTAAATCAACAGTTCATTCTTGTTTTAATTACGATGTACATTGTCCCAACAACCACATGGCTATGCCGTGTTATTTACACGGTAATTAAACATGCTTAGCGCTATGGTTATTCCAGTTGAAACCAGAATGAGGGCAAGAATCGACTGAAGAGGTCTAATCAGCGAGGCTGCCAGTAGGGAAATGAGGCTCGCTTTAGGGAAATGAAAGTCTGTCAATGTGCTATTGAAGCCGTTGTCCATATAGCAGATGTTATAAGGTCAAGCGATCATATGCATTACTTGTTATTCGAACTTGCCAATAAAGATAATAGTGGGGTATATCATAGAATAGATTTGCAGTAAAATGTTAATTATATCCAAGTCAAAACAGAACAAGCGCTTAAAAGATAGTATATGTATATATACGAATCGATTTAACAGAGTCCGTGACTTTTAAATTTACGATGGAAAATGACAAGGTTTTTATATTTTATGTTTGTATGACTAATGAAACAATAAGGCTAGTTGACCAGTGGTCTGTGGTCTTCACTTTAGCATGTACTGAGATGTAATTTTGTTGGATAAGACAACATCAAAGGGCTTCCGAACTCGTTTTAAAATGCACGTGGTGTTTTGTTACAGTGACGGACTTAATAAGGAGAACTAATTAACGATAATATTTAAAGGCATGGTCTGTAAAGTCCTTTGTTCATTTGTTAATAAACACCAGTAGATATTGTAATGACAATAAGAGTTTATGCACATTGGCGCCCACAGGATCTTTTGCAAAAAGGGGGGGGGGTCAGTCAGTCACGGCCGGGAGAGTTAGTATAATAAGCAGTCCGAAACTAAAGCTAATATTTACTAAGCGTTTTGAGCAGAATCTTGTGACATATTTTCAGCTTCATTTGCATGATTAAACTTGTCGGAATATATATTGCAGTATGATTTCCACGGGGATCACTTGACCCCCCTTGACCTATGCTGCGAGCGCCCATGCTTGTGGATCAATCATTATATTTTCTCACCAACAATTAATCATTAATTTTTGTAAAAACAAAATGGGAATACAGTATTTTCGATCTTTTTTGCAAATGTAAATCTTCTTAGTGGAAATTTTATGTCCGATAATTTAATGAATTTTTCAAATAATACAAAGTGATATGTACGAAAAATTATGATACATTTAAATAATTATTATTTTGATCACTGGATTGTGTACGAAAAATTAAAAGGTACGAAAAAATACATAAAATACATAGTATTAATACTGTTTGCGAGGCATTGACATTTTTAATATTATCTAAAATCTGATTTGGCATAATTTCTACTACATTATCTTTGTTAGAACTAGGAAATGTTTATAATCAGCTGATAATGTAAATATATTGGTGCCTCTCTCTATGTAAACCTATAAAGAGCATGCTTGTAGGGGTCATACACAGTAAACGATGCCAATTTGATTGAGACCACATGAAATCTGCAGTGGTCATTGCCAATGACTCTATGAGAAAGCACAGTGTGCAGAGCAATTATTTGAGAGCTGCTGCAGCAACTCCGTCATTATGCACTGAGAGATGGTTAAGGTTTTTATTCTTAATCCTCTCCGCTCTCCCTCCACCCCCCACTGCAACATGTGGGGTGTTTAAAATATTATTATGAACTGTACTGTACCTAACATTCAAGAAAAGAAAGCAAACATCTTTGTTAACAAAGCAAATTATTTTTTAAAAAAAGCAAAAGTTTCAGTAAATACTGGAACTCTGAATTTGTTACCAAGACTTAGTTTCAAGAAGACATTTTAGGATTTGTGTATTACCAGGTGGAGTGCCAGTCTTTATTCCTTGCAGCTGCTTAAATCTCTCCAGAAAATTGCCATCATTAACAAATATCCCAGATGTTTTAGGAACTGGTGGTGTCTTCACTTTTCTGGTAAGAAAAGAAACAGTTACAAAAACAAATCATACAATTACTACATGTATGCAATTTTTATAAAAGTTTTCATTGATACTGGTCTGAAATATATGTGAATCAAATGGACCTGTGATTTCTCATTTGTTTCAAAGATATTAATAATTCAATGATTCCATCCACAATTATTGTATACCTTAAACAATCACCTATTTTACTGCATGACTCTGTAGGTTAACAAATTAATCGTAATTTTTTTTTTACCTAAGTAACATGGATGATAACACATCACACTGTTATAAACGACACCATGTAAGGTAGATGTACAATGCCAGAGGCATCTAGGCAATTTTCATTAAGCTCATCTACCTTAAACTGGAGTTCAATGTATTTATTGCATTGTAAGATCTGAGCACATTTGGATACCAGTTTAGAACAAATCAACCTTAAAGTTTAATTTTCCAACATAAGTTTGCCTTTTTTTCTGGTTGTCATGTTAGTACCAAGTGATCTCATTAACACCACACAGACACTGTGTGTGTGCGAGAGAGAGAGAGACAGAGAGAGAATGTGTGTAAATAAGTACTGACAGTGAAAGTATGTGAGCTAACTGCATGTTCAGTCACCAGTTATCTGGTATATGGACACACACACATACACAAGCAAATATTTCAGGAAATTATTTTTCACAGAGAATACTTACCTAATCACATTAGGTTAGGAATAAGCCTGGTACATACAAATCCAGCTCCACTAAAAGACAAAAATTCATTTTTTCCTCTCTATCTCAAATAGACAAAGGGCAAAAAGTCTCGCCCATTACCTCCCCTTGCCACCACCAAGTGTCACTAATTGTTAGCTAAGCGATATACCAATGAGTGTGCTTGCATGGCGGGTTTGGTAGGGTTTTAAAGTATTGTGAATCGGTAAGTATTATCGAAGATGCATAATTTACTGAAAAATTTACTTTCTCCTTCAAATACATTCCCCAATCACATTACTTTTGGAGAACAGGTAATAGTAGGAGAAAAAGCTGAGCATCCGACCTCTACCTTGGTTATCTTTCTAAGAAATGATGGCTGGATTCCCCTTACGAACAATAACACATTCTTATAATTACCTAAGCAGCACAGCCTAGGTTCACTTGACCTGTGACCCTTTCATATGGTTAAGAAATATTGAAATTTTCGTACCTAGAAATTTCACTGGTGAATCCAGTGAAGCTGATAGGCCATATTGGTTGTTTTAATTGAGTCTGGTGACTGTCTGTGCTGGTTCCAGCAGACCTACCAGATTCAAGGTTTGCCTCTGCAAAGCAAAATCTCTGAGATGAAAACTCAAGAAGGTTGATTCTGCAAGCCAGCCAACATTCTCTATTATATCTCGGATTGACACATTATGTTTGAACATGAGGTTCGCAGAGATGACTCAAATCTCATGAGCAATGACCTTCATGAGGTAACTTGCTCTTGTGAGAAAGAGGTATTGCACGTGCCATGTTTTGTCTGTGCATTTCAAGAAGTGCTTGAGTGCATGAACAAGACCTTGTATGGATGCTGCTCTGGACCTGTAGATGGAAGACAGCGAGCAAGTAACTACTCTCTGGTTACCAACAGACGGTAACCTATTTTTGGCTACAAAGCCTGATTGAGTGAAGAGGACCACTGAACCATCTGAAGATATTTTGGGTCCATGGAAAGGACATTTAGTACACTGACCCTGCATGCTGAAGCTAAAGCTATCAGGAAACATATTTTAACTTTAGTGAAGTGTGGGCTATAGTCTGAATTTATTCAAATAGAATCATGTTAAAACCCAGGACAGATTCCATTTTGGGAAGAGGGTGGTGGATTCAATTGAGATCAAAACTGGCTAAAAGATCCAAAAGGTTTTTATCAAGCCCAATATCTGCCATGATGCAGAATGTGTCCAATATCATGGAACAGTAGCCTTTGATAGTAGTTGTTGTCAATTGCTTCTCCTTGAAGAACCAGAGAAAAAAAGTTAGCCATTTGAGGAAATGATGCACTCAGAGGGATGATGTTATTGAGATGGCACCAGTCCCTGAAAACATGCCACTTTCCCTTGTAAGCCTTCAGAGAGGAGGGCCTCCTTGCTCTCAAGATTCTCTCCACAATCATGAGTTTAAATTTTTTGCCTCTCAAGGTCATCCGGGCAAGAGCCAAGCATGCTGTAGAAGACAGTCTGGCAAGGATGGAACACCCCTGACTGTGGTTGCTTGAGAAGATTTGGATTGGCTGAAATCTTCCTGGGTAGATCTATCATTAGATCGAGTAGAATGGTGACCCAGGACTTCTATCTGAGAGGGGCTATTAGAATCAACTTGCATTCTTGACCCCATACCTTCTGGATTATTATTATCAGTACCATGTGGGTTGGGTAGGTAAAAACCCACAGCCCCTTTCAACTGATTGACAGTGTGTCCATGGCCTAAGCTTTTAGGTGTGGGACTGAAGAGGCAAAGGTGGGTAACTTGTGGTTCTGCCTTGTTACAAAAAGACTGATCACTGGATGCCCCTATAGGGTGCAGATCCGAGTAAAGACCGACTCATGGAGAGATCATTCAATGTGAAGGAATTGGCTTTTGCTGGAGAGAGTGAGGGCAAAGCCATTGAGTCTGCTGGGAATGTGTCTGACTTCTCTGCCAATCAGACCACACAGGTTGGGTGATTTGGTGGCCTCTGTTTAATGAGGTGAGTCACCACACACAGTTGTCAGACATAATGAGGACCATTTTGCCTGAGAGGCGATCCTTCCAAAAGATAAAGATATTGATGACAGCTTTCATTTCTAAAAGGTTGTTGGTTAGAGGCCACACCACACCCCTGGTTTCCATATATTTGTGGACAGTAGTGAAGTCCGGCAACAGGTGAGCATCCCAACTGTGTGTACTGGCACTACCATTATTTCCACCTGGGCTTCTACAGCAGGATCCCCCAAGTTGCCAACCTGGGTTGAGCCAGTGACATAGGAATGAACGTTTCCTGGGTGTTATCATGACTAATTGATTGCAGAGACTTGAAAAGATGTACCATTGTGCTAGGAAGGTCATTTATAAGAGGTGCATAAAAAGCTGGTCGAGCGGGATCAAATTCAAAGCTGCATTGAATTAAAAGGAGTTGAAAGAATTCTCGCTGAAATTCAAGACCTGTTGGAAACGGACTTCCAAGTGCAATGATTCTGATTATATGAACGTGAGGAAGCTGTACTAAATTCAGGTTTCTGAAAAATTCTGTACCCAGATGGACAAAATTCTGGGATGGATGGAGGTCTGACTTTTCCCAGTTCACTAAAAAGCCTAGATGCCCTGGAGTAGGATAGAACTTACCATATGTTTCTGGAGGATAATGTCCAGGTATGCTGCCATCGTTATAGATGATATCGATTGGAACAGGGTGATGATGCAATCCATAACCTTCGTAAAAGCTCAAGGGCTCATGTTGATGCCAAAGGGAAGGCCTCTTAACTAATAAACCATGTTGTGGTAAGCAAAACAGAAATTTCTGTGATGCAGGGTGGATAGGGGCATGAAAATATGCATTGGTCGAATTGAGACTGATGACATACTCATCCTGTGGGATGGAAAGAGGGATTGATCTTGCCATCTCCATCTTGAATATCAGAGGTGCAATGAATTGGTTGTGCTGACTTAAGTTGATGATGGGCCTCAACTTGCCATTTGAATAAGCAACAGACTTGAATAAAATGCCTGTTTTTCGATGAGTGACCATATCTTCTGCTGCAGAAAGGCATCTTTCTCCTGATCTGACAGTACATCTGTGAAGAAGGAAGAGATGGAAAGGGGAGGGGTTTGGATAAATGAAACCCAAAGCCCCTCCAAAATGACTTGGATCACCCAATCGTCCTTAGGGAATAGGGAGATCTGTTGTCAACATTTACTGAACTTTGATTTAAAAAACTGGATCTTGTCTGGACTTTGTATAAATTATGTGTGGAGAAGAAAAATGCAAAACTCTTGTACTGTATACATTTGTTTTAAATAATAATTTCTTACTGCCTCTGTATGATTGCCTCCTAGGCTACTTAGACTGTTGTCTTCTGGCATTGGGTTGGGACTGATATTGGTGCACATCTGACTGAATAGATTCCTTGTCCTGTGGCCACTTAATGTTCCTTTGCACTGGCAGGGACTGAGTGTTTTCAAACACTCATGTGGGTGAGCAGCGAGATGGAGGGCAGTTCATGCTGCCTGTCTCCTAACTTCTTTGATTCTTCCTCCAAAAAGCAATTGTGACCCAAACTGGGGTCATCTGTAAAGCAAGGGTATGATGAGGTTTGAGCAACATGCATCATGTGATATCAGGTCCAAGTTCGCCAAAGCCATCAAGGCATTGTCCATGGTATTGTAAGCTGCCAGGTTAATAATGTGGCTATTGTCAGAATTCTCTGCAAGTCAGAAGATTGCTAATGCAGCCAAATCAAACATTATGGACATAGCTACGACATTCCAAACAAGCTTGGACATGGCATGGAACACACTTTTGTCCCCTTTATAATACGATGAAGTGGACATCTGAATGGTGGCTAAGTTCTTGCTGAGGACTAGGAAATCAGTACTGAAGGCATCTGAGTAAGTTGTATACAAGTGAGAGGAGAATATCACTGGAATTTGGCTTTCTGAAAAGAAAGCCCTAGAATTTCCCAAAATGACCACTTCAAAGGCCTGGTTGGATGGACAGATTTCTCACTGAAATCTCTGTCATAGTAATGGTAAGTTGCTGATGGTGCGGCTATATGGTTGGATCTGTCACTCAGATACCTGAACATGAAATGGTAGTGGGTGGTGGGGTGACTTACGCCTAAAATTGGGGGAATAAAAGGGAAAAAGGTGTAAAATTTATCCAGATATCAAGAGCTGTGTCATCATCTTCTGGACCAGATGACGCATCTGTCTGAAGGCAGATGGTTGTACCCTTTCCACATCCTCCTCCTCCCCTACCGTGCTAATGTGTACATGGCCAATGGTTGCAAATAACAAATTCTAGGTGGGGGGGAGCAGCGCCTCCAACAAGAATCACAATTGAGGTTGATTTGAGATGTATACTAACGACATCAATGCTATCCTTCCTCTACTTATTCCATCATTCCTTCCCTTGAGCAGCATTCTGGATTAATAAAGCCCAGACTTCCTCTGACCATGTATTATATACAATGTACGGCATTGACAATGTGCATTTTGTACATACAATACAGGAGTCATGGTTGTCCTTCCTGGCAATGAACTTTTAACACTTTATGCACTTGGATGACATTACCACTAAAATGACACATGAAAAGAAAAGAAAATATAAATTAGTAATGTGGTATATTACTCACTAAATCACTCTCATTACTAAAGGAAAAGTGAAAATAGTGTCATGTTTAGAAGCCTTCTTATGAAGTTATACATTCATGCCTTTAGTTAACATTTCTATCAAAACAACACCAAATAAGAAAACTAAACATAAATTAGCAATGCAGCATATCATAACCTCACTAATACCATCTTCTGTTTCTAACAAAGTAAATGAAAATAGTCAAAGTCACAAAAACTCGTAATGACAAAATGAGGTCAACAATATTGTGGCAAGATGTGGTCTTAAACAGATAAAGTCCATAAAGGTGACCAAATCAGAAATTGTAAAAATAACGTATACAACCTGCAGAAGAACAACTGTTCCACAGAATATATCCAAAAAGAAAGGCGGATGGTCCAATTTGAGCACTAAAATGGCTTGGATTGTTGGAGGTGAAATATATGTCATTATTAGTACAGAAGTGAAACTAAAAACTGGTAACGGCTGGCAGTGGCAAGGGGAGTTAATTAGCAAGAGTTATTGGCCTTTGTCATTATGAGAGAGACCGGAAAAGATGATTTTCATCTTTTAGTCGGGCTAGATTCATGAGGTAGTGGTCTAATATTGTTAACATAATGTGATTGGGGAATGTATCTGAAGGAAAAATAAGCATCATGTACAGAATGAGCAAATGTTCTCCAAAAATTTAAATTAATTCATGATGCCTGTGATAGGTTTAAAAAAAAAGTGTCACATACTGTGAAAAACAAATGATGCAACAAATTAGTCATATCAAATGACATGTTCTATCCTCAATCAACCTGTTCATCCAGTTTATGAAATATTATTCAACATCTTTGATCTTCAGCCTAATCAAATTAATAAAACAAATAAACAAGAAATCAATAGTTCTGTATATTTCTCATGTACAAATGATCTTATCTATTTCTAAATTATTTTTTTTTAAATGGTTGCCAACATCTATGTAATTCTGACTACAGAAAGTGGATCCTGTCTGGACTCTCTATAAACAATGTGTGGAGAATGTGTGTGTGTGTGTGTGTGTGTGTGAGAGATCTGGACTTTTAGCGTAGCTTTAACAATTTTCCAGTCATATCGCTATGATGTCTGCAGTGTGATAATTTACAGTGTTGTCTAACACTGGGGCATCATGCCGTGGACATGTAGCATCATGTCCCACCCAGTCACATTATCCAGACACCAGTCTGATCAGTCCTAAAACTAATCTCTTATGTTGAGCACCAAGCGAGGCAGCTGCTAGTACCATTTTTGTAAGTCTTTGGTTTGTCTCTGCCGGGGCTTGAACCTGTGACCTCCCGCATCCAAGATGGATGCTCTAACTTATTAAGTCACCCGAGAGGTCTTATGTGTGGAGAAGAAAAATGCACAATTCTTGTACTGTATACATTTGTTTTAAATAATATCTATCTTACAATATAAAGTGCATAAAGATTTAGTAAATACAAAAAAATAGAAGTAATCAATGGAATGTAGACTCGAAGAAAGGCAGTTGGTATGACTTAGCTGGGGTTCAAACCCGTGAACTCATGCATCCAAGGTGGACAATCTAACCACTTAGACCACTGAAGCGGTTACTTCGGAAATTGGGAAAACTGCTTAGAATTGAGGGTTAATATAGTGATACTGACTATGAAGGCTGGATTTTCCATTTAAACAATTGCCTGTTTTTATTACATGACTTATGTCTATTAAGAAACCCATACCACACTTTCAGTATATATGCAACATGTAAGATAACACCTCGTGATGTCAAAAATGCCATCACATACGTAAAGGCATAATGCACCACACAATTTAATTGTTTTCAAAGGAATTCCACCAATTAATCTGTTGTTTTTTTTGTTTTGGTCAAATAAAATTAGTATTTTCTTTCATCTGAAAAATATAATCCAAGATTTCTGGGGCTGCTTTTCCTTCTTGATTACAGTCAATGACTTCTTAATCCAATTATTTAGGCTGAGTCTAATTGTACGACACATGGGTCCTTATATCTACAGTACGTCACAGCAAATAATGCATGTGTAAAACAGTATATATAATTTTTTATGTAAATTTCACTGTTTTCATTGCTTATCTCTTTCAATAACATCTACATCCAAATTATTCATCAATGATGTTAAACTGTGATCAAAATAAGAGTCTGCCAGTAGGAATAACTGCTGTAAAACCTGGTTTAAAATGTTTGGGTCCTGGACCTTGGCTCAGGGAATTTTCTGGCCCTGCATTGTGTGCAATGCAAAAGGCAGAGATTATTAAGGTTAATTTGAAACCAATTTGTGGTGCAAAATATGTTTCTTCAATAGTACTTACCTAACAATCCTGCAAATCCTGTCCTCTAAAAAAGTGTTTTGACATGTCTTTGCAACAGAAGTGCTACAATCTTGTCTGCTTGACAACTGGAAGTTAGACTAGAGTTGTCTCCTTATGGATAGAGGGATTTTTGCCAAATCCTATCATCAGTTACTACTAAATAAGATGTACATGCTATTTCAAGGATGTAATGCCATGGTTGGCAAGCTAATAATGATGTGAAATACCATGGGATAACTTATCCATACTTCAGGTACAAACATTTACCCCATGGTCAATTATTCAAAACTGTTTAATAATTTGTTTCCATGCACTTTTTAAGAGTAGGCACACATGGCAACTGCACTTTTCATATCCTTAAGACAAATATCCTATCAGACAAACAAAAGATAATTTAAATTGTGAGGAAAACTTGACAAATGGACTTCAATGGAAAGCTACAGAAACTTAAGAAATTAGAATACAGGTAAGAATATGGTTTACCCTTTATTCAGCTGTGGTTTATTTACAGGATTTGCTTGTACCACATTCTTCTTCTGTTCAGCTTCCATTTTCTGAATAATCTGCCTTCTTTTCTCCTCAATGATCCGCTCTTGCTCAGTCATCTGTTTCATCTTGTCTTTGTATGACGTTCCCACATACCCGACACCTGTCACCACCTTGCTATTTTGCCCGGACATGATTATCTTCCTTTTTCATCAATTCTAAAATGTTTAAGAAGACACAAATATTTTAAACTGCATTATAATTCATACTTATGCTGAATCTAAGAATCTAAGAAGATCACTCACATGGCTGACATCTGCCTAAGAACAGTTGGCCAAGAAATTGGGGTCAGTTGGATGCTTTCGGCTGAAATTCCTCCAATGTTGTTAATTCCACATTTTATGCATTTAATTATTTCAGGGTTTCTCTAATATCATTTGTCCAATAGTGAAAGTTCCCTATGCCAAAACACTCTTTTAAATTTTGTTCCAAGCTATTCTGAGATAAAGTTTTGTAAATGTTTTTTTTCTTCTAATTTTAGTAGCTGTAGCCATATCTGGTTGTAGAATGGCATCATTTGAAAATATGTAACAATCTGAAAGATGTTCAAGCTAGAACATTTTCTGTCAAATTTGGTCAAATTCAGTGACGTGGTTATTTAAACGTATTGAATGTATCTCTACTTTTCATAGTAGCAGCAATATTTGATGGCAGACTGGCATAAGTTATAACTAAAATTAAAAGACCTTCAAGCCAGAATGCTGTGTCAAATCTGATTAAATTCTGTTGAATGGTTTTTGACACATTTAAAGGAGTTTCCATTTTTAGTAATGGTAGTTGCATTTCATGTTGTATTTTGATCATTTGTACAAATTTGAAATCCCTTAATACCATAATGCTTTCTATAAAATTTGGTCAAATTCTGCTGAGCAGTTTCTAAGAACAAGTTTAACGTTTATGATATATTTATGGCAGCCAAATTTGATAATGGATGCTTTTCTGTCAAGTTTGGTCAAATTCTATTCAGCAGATTAGTGTTTTTTAAAGTTTTCCTACTTTTAGTAACAGTAACTAAATTTGATATGTCTGTGTGATTTAGATTTTCAACACTGCTTTAACAATTTTAGTCAAATTGCTATGATGTATACAGTGCAGCAGTTTATAGGGATGTCTATCACCGAGACATCATGCCGCTGACATGTAGCATCATGTTTCACCCAGTCACATTGTCCTGACACCAGGTCAACTTAACACTAACCTCCTCATGATGCTGAGCACCAAACAAGGCAGCTGCCAGTACCATTTTTATAACTCTTTGGTGTGACTCAGCTGGGGTTCGGATCTGTGACCTCCCACATCCAAAGCAGATGCTCTAACCACTTAAGCTAATGAAGTGGTCACTAAATTTGGTCCAAGGTCAGCATTATTTATACAAGTTTGAAAGGACTTCATGTCAGGATTCTTTATGTGAAGCCTGACTATATTCTATTCAACAGTTTTGGAAAAGAAACAGTTTCAAGGTATGTCTAATTTTAACACTTTTAAGATATGTCTGATTTTAGTTTTGGTAGCTGCATCTGATGGTAGTTTGACACCATCTGCATAACTTTCAAATCCTTTCATGCCAGGAGAGTATGTCAAATCTGATCAAAGTCTCTTCATTTTTTTTTTAATAAGAAGTTGTTTAGAGGTTTTCTATTGTAATCAACAGTAGCCATATCTAGTGATTGAGTCGTGCCATTTAAACAAACCTGAAAGACCTTCATGCAAAGATTCTCTGTCACTAGTTTGCCAAAATGAGTCTGGTGGATTTTGGGAAGAAGTTTAGAAATTTTAAAGTTATTGTGAATGGATAAAGGGCAGATGACTAACTATGCATGATGGACAAAGGGCCATACAAAATACTCACTTGGCCTTACATCCAGGTGAACTAAAAATCTTTTACAAGGAAATAACCAAAACAAATATTAGTTTTTTTAATGTGTTTTAATAACTTTATAGCATTATTTCCTCCTTTAAGGCAGACAATATGCGTTCAAATCACCTTGAAAATGTCCAAGCACTGATATTTGTTAAAAATGATGCCATTATGCCAAATGTTTTTTTCCCTGACAGGGTTGCACAGGCTCCAACACCTGGGTTGACTACTAAGCAAACATGGCAGTTCTGACCAGGGCAATTTTCTCTAGGTCTGTATAAACTTCAGGACAATCCAGAAATTTTCAGGTGTTGTTAGTGACTCTACCATTATTCCTGCTGATAACTGATTATTGTTTATACATGTAAAACAGAATCTGTAATTGTGCATTAAATTCAACTTTTTCAGAAGTTTACCTAAATATATTCAAATACAAAAATGTTCATTCTTTAATCAAAAAATTTATACAACCCCAAAAAGGAACAATTCTAAAGGTCAATTTAAAAAAATCAGGAATTGTTCATTATCTGAAGGATACCTTACCTAAATGCTTTCCAGCTTCTGCCATTTATAACTGACAGAAATGACTATCACTTAATTATTATCTTCCTTATGTAGATTACAAATATTTATTACAATATAAATTTTATCCAAGCCAGTTTATTTTCAAAATATATTAGGCTTTACAGAAGGAAAATAAGGAATTTACTGTGGTATTAATGAAAAGTAGTACAAAAGATGAAGTGTTTCCTTTAGGATTTTTCTATTTAAAATAAAATACTATCTTTATCTCCTATATTAGTAAAAATGTCAAATCAAACATATTTTGACCCAAGAAATTGAAAAGAAAAATAAATATTATTAGTATGAATGGAAAGTGCATGTACATGTGCATTCTATTTAAAACTATAATAAGATCAAAGTCAAATGAATGGTAATATTTATAGATACTACAAGCACTGGATTTACTTTATGCTGATTATACATTTCCTGTATAATGTAGCTTTTAGAAAAAATACAAGTTCATGAAGCCAAAAAATATATGTGTTCCCTTTTGCACTGGTTTTAAAATTAGGGTTGGTAGGAAGTTTTTTTTTAAATTTAATATTTTTAACATCATATATATGTATATGATAATGATTAGTATATATAATGTACTAAGTGCTTCAAGTACTGAGCAAAACTGGCTCAATTAGGTACACAAAATGTTTCAGGTCAGCTGACCATCCCTGTTTTTTGGTACCAACCCTAGCACTCTTTCCTCCAGGGTCAAAAAAAAAGAGAAATTTAGAAAAAAGTAACATAAAAATTCCGAAATTGATTTGTGCATCTAATTAACCCAGTCTTCCCCAGTACTAGAAGCACTAAAGACATTATATATATTATAGTCTGAACATACTTCCCCGTTTGTTTGTACCCCATACTTATTTAAAAACGAAAAGCACAAATGAGATAAAAGGTGCATAAAACTTGGTTCACTTATTAATTTATAATTTCAAACCTGATTATACCCAGATGTGACTCTAACACCATTATTGTCTGCATGTTTTATTCAAAACAGACATTTTCAGTGTAAAGACGACCCTGCTTGCCAGTTCCCGGACAAGTCCATTTTCATAGAATGGGTGTATGCATGACTACACATGTATGTACATATTTACAATGTTTAATTAAGCAAAGGAAAAAATGATAACTACAAATTTGCCTTTCACGTGGATTTAAAAAATGGTGTAATTTCTATGTTCATGTGTGCAAAGGGATATAACTCTAAACTCTCAACATTATGATAATTTATGGAATTATGAGGCAGTTACTAAATAGGATGAATTACATCACTCTGTTTTCTGAGGAAAATAGACTCGCCCAGAGTGTATGCAATATGGTGCAGTGTTAGTATTAAAGATGTCAACAGGTATCCGGGTACTTGCCAATTCATAATTACCCGGGTAATAAAATCAGCTATAGGGTATCCATTCAGTTCATGTTTAAAAAAAAATACATGTTTCTGAGTTCAGATCAAAGATTATATCTGGTGATGTCAGGAGCAAGCAAAACACAAAATAACAGTACAGTTCAAGGCTCATGTCATATGACATTGGTCCATTGTAGTCCTCCGTCTACTGATCATATCGTCGATGTGTGACCATTTGGAAATGTACTCCAACAGTTTCCTTATGTTATATTTATAGTAATAGTAACTGTACATGACATGTTTTGAAAAAAAAAGATGGGTTGCTTTACTTTGAAACCTTCTGTCACAGACTAATTATAATCTGATACACACTTATGTAGTAGACCAGTCCATATTGAAAAAACATGGTGCCAAATATTTCAAATGAAACTGGCTTTATCGATGTGACTCGTGGATGTTTTTGACTGAAAAATGTTAGAGAGGGATTTTGTTAAACTGAAGAACATGTTGCATCGTGCAAAGGACAAATCAAAAGCGCTTTACAAATTTTGAAAGAGGAACTCTACAGTAATATAATACAGCATTCAGAATTTGTGGACTTGACTTAACGACCTTTGAGTGAAAGTTAAACGTGTCATGTAGACTAATTAAAGTGAATGTTGTGTATAATAATTTATCATTTTGTTTTATGTCTGTATTCCTGTACTAATCCACACGGATTTAGCCAATTTGTGACAAGAATTTTAACAGAAATAAGTAGCAGAAATAAATTTAAGATTTTCATATGGAATTCTGCATTTTTGGCATATAATATATAGATCACTCTTTTTATGCTCCGATAGCACTTTTTTTGCCTCTTATGTTAGTAATAATTATGCTTATGCCTATCAGGGGGTTGGTATGTATGAACTTACAACAAAACAGTTCAGGTTCAAATTTAATACAATTTCATTTTGATCGGGTACCCAGGTAATCAATCATTAGCATCATCGGGTACCCAGTTGACTTTTTCTAAACTTTTGACATCTCTAGTTAGTATGGAAAGTCTGTTAAGCATGAAAGGTGCGGAGGATGCCAGTGTTAGGGACACTCTAGTCTGAGACAGCATAGAAATTGTAAATCAATGAACGAATTGACTAAGTTCTGTGAACTTTTTATCACATAAAAGATTTCCATCATTGAAATCGGTAGAGGGTACAAACAAATGGGGTGGTATGTTCAGACTATAATCATAACAATATAATATGAAGTTTAAAATTTGTTTAGAATTTTAATTTTTTTAAATTCCCCAAAATTGATTTGTGCATCAAATTGAGCCAGTTTTGCCCAGTACTTGAAGCACTTAATACATTATATATACTGACCATTATAATCAATGTAAACCCCTCCCCCAAAACCCCCTAATTTTCAAACCAGTGCAATAGAAAACATTTTTGGGGCCTTAGATGCACAAATCAATTTCATTAATTTTTTGTAAATATTTTTGTAATGTTTTTTTTTTCCAGTTGACCTTAACCACACTTATTATATGTTGCCTCATGCAAGTTTTTTCCTACAATAACTTGATAATTAAAATGGGTTAATTACCATAAAGTACTTTGTAGCCTTTGAAATTGATTTCAGCATCAAAACCTGAAAAAATTTTTTTTTCTAAAGGACCTTTTATTTATTATTGAAAGGCAAAATATTATGATGCAAATGACAAAAATCAAGGTTTTCAGCATTGTAGGGTGATACCAATTTTCAGCCACTGCTACCTAGTGCTATAAATTTATAATACAAGCATTTTGACCTTCCAGGAATGAAATGAAAGCATACTGTTTGCAAAATTGGAGGAGGAAACAATGAAAAATTCTAAAAGCTTGCATAACAGGAGCCATATTTATCGAGTTTTCCTAATATTTTTTATCCAATGGCAGTTATCATTCCTGAAGCCATTTCAAAACAATTAGAGACACAGGCTTGTTTCACCAGTACCCAGTGGACATATGGTTTAAGTGGTAAATTGCAAACTATGACAGGTATATAAAATAAATTCTTTATTACCTTTCAGATGCCCTATTGTTCTTTTGAAACACAATCCAATGAAAGCCCTGAATGTAGGTATCAGTTTGAGTACCATCCATCCAAGAACCAAATAGCTGACAATTATCCATAGTGATAATTTTCTGGCAGAGATGCATGTATTTTTACTGAATAAAAACAATTATGCCAATGAAGCAAAAAGGTGCATTTGATCTAACTGCAACAAAGCCTTATAAGGCAGAAGTAAAACAGAAGTACACCATTTTACACATATACTCTATGCATATTTTATATTCTGAAATGTAAGGGCTTCCATGTATTTTTCTCTGTGTTTAATATTAAATATTACTTAGTAATAGTATATAACTAATTTTATACTTAGTAATATTGTATAACAAATTTTATGTGCATGCTCTTTCATACATTCAGAGAACAAAATTATTAAGATGGAAGCTTTTGTGTGTGTGTGTGTGATTTGGATTTTTAACACTGCTTTAATAATTTTTCAGTCATATTGCTATGATGTCTGCAGTGTGGCAGTTTACAGTGATGTCTAGCACTGGGACATCATGCTGCAGACATGCAGCATCATGTCCCACCCGGTCACATTATCCTGTCACCAGGCTGACTAGTCCTAACACTAACCTGTTAATGCTGAGCACCTAGTGAGGCAGCTGTTAGTACTATTTTTATAAGTCTTTGGTATGACTCAGCCAGGGTTTGAAGCCGCCACCTCCCACATCTGTGGGGATGCTCTAACCACTAGGCCACCAGAGTGGTGGAAGCTTTTGTAGAACAATTTAATTCCTCACCAAATGAGGTTTAGGTTCAACTGAAATTTTAGGAATTTATTTTTCTCTCCGTAAAAGTGCACACTGTCTCAAAAGAAAATATCCAATAACAAGCAAGCAATTTCAACTTGCATCGGCAAAAAGTCTGGTTTAGTCAGCAATAAAAGTGGTAATAAAACACAGAAATAATGTCATATGTATCAGTTGAGTTCTCAATAATTTCTTTGAATAGTATTTGGGATGTTTCTGTATGTGGTATATCGCTTTACTGCTATAGTTATTGTGGCCGACTGGATAAAGTATATGACTTACACACATTTGATGCTGGAGCATGAGGTTGTGAGTTTGGACTCACTAGTGGGAAAATTTTTGTTTGTTTTCCTCTACAACACTATAATGTCTAGTACAGTATTACTTTTCTTACCATTTATAAACTTTTCCTGATTTCAGTTTATGTAAATGTAGATTTATAATCAGCTGAGTTTAATATTTCAGTTGTGAAAAATGCCAAAAAATGTTGACATGTCCAGCATCAAGAAAGTAAAATTTGTTTGGCATTTTAGCATTATTTTTGAAATTCATATTGGTGAAAAATTCTTGAAAACACAACAGAATCATAAAAATCTTCCATGTTTGGAACATCTATTTGGTTTGACGTTAACAACAAAGCTGCCAATTGAAGAAAACATGGCGATAAAACTGTTATCAAAGCATGTAAAAAAAGTTTATAATTTAAAGTGCAACTGATAATGATAATTTGTGCAGTAGTGATTTGGATTCCATATTTTATGAAAGAGAGACTGAAACTTAATTTCATTTTTCTTTATGATGTCCCAATGTTCACACATTATCATGGAAAAGGAAAATGAACAAAACAATACAAAAGGGTATATGTTTATCCAGGTTCAAGTAAGTTTTGAAATTTTGTATTGATGAATTGCTTGGAATTTCTCTTGGTGAATTGTACAAAGACAGGAATTAATTTTGATACAAGGAAGTTCAACAGAAAGTGAGCTGAATGATTAAGTGATGTAAGTCTCATGGTTAATGAAAAAAAGACAGAATTACATCTTTGTAAATATTTCGGAGCAACACTTTTGTCCATTTTAAATGACTAATCTTATTTTGAACTTTCACTTCTCATTAACAAATAATCGTTACTAAGGTGATATGACTGATGCAAGGAATGGAAGACAATAAACAGATATATGCAAAAATTCCATACTAATTGTACCAATTTGTTCAAAGTTTTTCTTTTGTTCACCAATTTTTCTTTATCAGCATCAAATAATGGAATAGCTTGTGGTTAAATAGAATGATGACTTATCCCAAAGTACCTTATTTTCAATGTAACGGCAAAGAAAATAAACCTGCAGAAGAGATGCTGTTGTGCTTTTATGTTATGAGTTCGCACATGAAATAAACACATCAATGGCAAAGAAAACAAACCATGTTTATGGTTTCTGTTGTGTTAGGTATTTAGTTTGCATAAGCATTTATCTTTGAAAAGTGTATGCACGATCCTACATGTATTCAGGATGACTTTTGTGACCATCTGTGATTCTGAAAAATGAACTACTATGATGATTACTACAAAAATAGCAATTTTTAAATCTACATAAAGAAACAAAATACTAATAATGTTCTTTTTTAGCAAAAGCTTCTGTTTTTGTTCAAGTTTATGAAGCAACTGCCAGAAAAATGCTTTTTAAAGTTTTAATTACCCCTCCATAATGCTGTGATTGGATGTAATAAGAAATTGTACATTATGCTAACAAAAACTCGTGCACGGGTTAAGTGTCGAAACTTGAGCAATACTATTTCACTTCAGCCATGTATGAAAGTGACTTTGTCATTGTTTATTGTTCTTTTCACTGCAGTGAGTTCAGTATCAATGACTTTCATATGGTCATTAAAAAAGTATACAGCATGAAATGCAACAGTAACATGGGCATGAATGCATCTGAATATTCCAATAATGTGGCATTGAAAAACAATTAGATTATTGTCATTATCTATGATATATTAACTCTATTACAACAAAGGAATTGTCTGAATTAACTAAATGATCATGTCTTTTTTCAGTATCGAAAAGCAAATTGCTCCTGAAACATATAATGTGGATAAATTGGTGTCTCTCTCTCTAAATAAACCTCTTTTGAGCATATTTGATGCAGTCATAAACAGTAAACCATGCCAATTTTATCAAGACCACATCCACTCCACAGTGGAAATCAGATGGAACTCAACAAAAAAGCATGGTGAATGGAGACACTCTCCACCAGACATTGCAGCAACGGTCTGGACACATGGAGACACTGGAAGGTTTTTTCTTCATCTTCTCCACTTCCACCATGAAGCATGAGGAATAATAAACTGTGTTAACTGTTTTGTGGTAATTGCAGCTTCTTTCCCTAATACAGTTAATGTTTACTGATATAAAATTTTGGGTTTCTGCTTTCTGAAAATATTCAGAGAATAACCAAACCTGTCACAGCAGCCTGGAGAAAGCAAGAGTCATCAAGCACTGAGCATGTGTCAACGATGCTTTAGTTGGTATAATATCACTACTAATGTCAATACTATGTTGACATGAGCTCTTTGTTTGATGAATCTGGCTTTCTCCAGGTTGCTGTGACAGTAATAAGTTTCTGTTCACTGTCATCTGAATAAATATATTGAGAATTATTATGTCCTTTCTTTTCTTTTTTTTACAGTTTGTGACTTTAATTTAATATTTCGAAGTATTTGTACAAACACATTGGAAAAGGGTATATCGTTGTCCATTGGACCTCTGATGTCATGGACATGTAGGTTGCGAGATTTGTTTAGCAAATGGCAGACCATTTTCCCACGCTACTGCCTGACATGGCCCTGATCGCACCCGCTTAATATGCAAGAACAACGCGCTAAATGGAATACTCCCTTCTCATTGGCCAACTGAAAATAAGTTATAAACAAATGCAGGACATCGTTTTCTTTTAACCAGTGAGGACAGTATTCCATTCTGCGGGATTTCACTTGCATATTAAGCGGGCGCGATCAGGGCTATGTCGGGCAGTAGCGTGGGAAAAGGTCTGGCATTCCTTAAAGGTATAATGGTAAGCCAAACTTCGGATACGCATACAAAGTCAAATGCCTTAGCTAACATCGGTACTAAATTTATTACGCTACGCGAAATGTAGCTTGAAATATCAGCGTTTATTTTTAAATAGGTCGCGCGAGAAAGGAGAGAAGTGTCCTCCCTTGTAGTTATTATATAGTACATGTATGACACGTAAATTGTAAGCAACGATACGAGCCCCTTTGACTTGATGCAGGTATGACACGATGCAACATCTGTTTGCTATACCAGATAGTAAGAGGTTATCCTTTCCGCCACCACACGGTGGCGGCGATTTCCAACTTTTGGACAATCAATTGCCTCAGACCCCACAACCACATCATAAATGACAAAATATCTCAAATGGGCTGGGAAGGGTCAAAAGTAAGTCCGGGTAGCCTCATATATCTGCAATTACTTTTTAAATCAAGTGAATAGCAACAACCTGACTTAAAGCAGCATACTGTTGTTTAGAAATCATTACGACTCAGTATTAAACATAAATAAATAGGTCTTGATTCAAAAGCAGTTCTTCTAATCTTTTCACTTAAAATATTTATGTCTAGCTCGACTTCCACTTCACCTGCGCTTTGTATAGACTTGTTCAGACAATTACTTATTTGAAACCAAATTGATTAGTGAAAAAGTTTGAGATTAAGGCTCAGTCTACTGAGACTAAAGATATTTTCATAGTAAAAGAGTTACTTCTGTATGTTTGTAAGAAAGCCTTTCATTGGTTTATTGCAAATAAATTTCCAATAATATACACTATAACAAATCGGCTTCATCTTTCAGACAAAATGGAAGGCGAGGGTACTGGAGAACTACTCTTCGAGCGTGGTCGAGTTAGTTTCCTTTTCTTCTTGAGGGTCAAACATTAACATATTTGTTTTCTTTTAACTAAAATAACTTTGCTCTATGTTTTTGATGCATTACACACGTTCAACTTTAAATTGAGATGTTACGATGGTGCAAAATCCGAGAAGAGACGGGAATACGTTGGGAAAGCGTAGAACAGTCAAGCATCATGATTATAGGATATAAAGTCACTTGAGAAAATGTCATATTTAAATTTTCACTATGATGAGCTACACGCAGGACAAAAAGTCACAGGACGTAAGTCACACATTGAATTTCGTAATTTTGGAGGTTTTTATATGAACGACACAAATAATTGAACCTTCATCAAGATATTAACATAATAAACACTCATGATTTTTTTAAATGTCTTCATTAGTAGTTTGTAACAAAATAAGAATATACATATTACTAACAAGATAATCACATTATTGTAACTTTTACTGCTAATACAGAAATTCATCAATAATTAATTGAAATGGTTAATATAGTCACAGGAGTCTGACGTTTTATCAATAAAGTACGACGAAATCTGACAACATGAAATCACCTTATCAGTACTATAAATTAACACAAGAAGTGCAAGCATGACCACAATCCTCCGATTCGACTTTTCTCACGCATCTTTTATCGCTTCAGAATCGCAAGAAGACTGAAGAACTACACATATCCATTCAAAAGACAGTAACGTACCAATGCATAAATCTCGGATGACCATCTCATGAATCCGGTCCAGTGAATTAACCTTTATTTTCACCATTACGGTCACAAACCATTTCTAGCAGAATCCATTAGACGGAGGTAGCCCATTTTACCACGGGCTGAATAACATCATGAAATTAATTTCACAAGATAAAATGTTTAACTTGCTTTTTATTTCAGATTGTATCATATGATTATTTTATATAAATTTCCAGAACAGAAATATGTAGTTCGGATAGTAGAAATAACAATTGATGACGTAATCACACTTCAGATATTAAAGTCTAGACAGATGCTGGATGCAGTAGATTTAAAAATGTGTTTGATCAACTTTCTAGAAGTTGCCACCTGGTAAGATCATCTGTTGTTTGTACTGAGGTTTTTTCATAACAGAAAATAATAGTGAAGAAGAAAATATGATACTTGTATGAGAGATGTACTGTTTATGATGATGATAATGATAGAGAGAGAAAAAAAAACATTAGGAAAGGAGAAAAGCTCATACTTTATACCACTGATTAACCATTGGTGATGTGTGTGTGTGTAAGAGAGAGAGAGAGAGAGACAGACAGACAGATGAGGCAGGTAACACAAAATACTAAAATTATCAGGATTAATGTGTATACAATGCGAGGACAAGTCTGTACGCTATCAGCAACTGTATGTATGTATGTATGTATGTATGTATGTATGTATGTGTAGAGTGAGAGCATTTTTTTTACAACTTTTGAAAATAGTAGTAATATAACACTGTAAATAACATTTTGATGATGCATTCATTATTCTGAGCAAATTCAACTAATCGATTGACTCTGCATTATTAAATTTCCCTAGTATTAAAAGATAACACAGATTCTGCGCCGTGTTCGGTACTATTATTAGACCCTAACACATATTTACTGCAGGGTAGAAACTGGTAGAATGGGCTACTTCTGTCTGATGGATTCTGCTAGAAATGGTTTGTGACCGTAATGGTGAAAATAAATGTTAATTCGTCAGATTGGATTCATGTGATGGTCGTCCGAGAGTTATGCGTTGGTACGTTACTGTCTTTTGAATGGATATGTGTAATTTTTCAGTCTTCTTGCGATTCTGAAGCGATAAAAGACGCGTGAGAAAAGTCGAATCGAGCGGAGGGTTGGGGTCATGCTTGAACTCCTTGTGTTAATTTATAGTACTGATAAGGTGATTTCATGTTGTCAGAAATTTTGTCATACTTTATTGATAAAACTTCAGACTCCTGTGATATAGTCTTAGTGATAATACTTGGTGCATTGCTGTATATCTTGTCAGTCAAATGTTCATAGGAATACCACAAAACAATTTGGGAATGCCAAAAATATTGGATTTTTATATTTATTTAACTATTAAGCCCTGGGCAAAAAAGCTAGGCATTCCACTACAGCATCCACGCAGGGAGATCACCTAGAGCGGTGTTAGCCTTACCAGTGCCAGTATCCCTGAGACTTGCTGATAGCACTTGGCTTGCAGATTTTATAGAGGGACTACAATAAGTTTGTTATTTTTTTATTTATATTCCTTTAATTAAGCTGAAATTTGGCATAGCAGTTCTCAATAAAATTATGTACATAAAGGTATCAATTTCGTGCTACATGCAGAAATAAGACTTGTGCATAAAGGTAAAAATAAATGCTTTGCTTACCAATTTGTTTCTCTTGCCATGAATAATCCATAAAATCCATTATGAATTCACACAGAGTAACACTATCAACACATGAAATTAATTCACTTTTATGTGCACAGAAATTTCACTTATCATCTCTCTTGCAAACATAACTTCAGCAAAGTTTACTCTATGTAAGCTAAACTTTTATTAGTTAAACTGCCTGCATAATTAGGAAATGGCAGGGGTTAATGAGTTAATAGGCCTGTATTTGAAGTAATGGAGAGTAAAGGCTTTTAGCACAAAAATGGTTTCATTTTATTGACATCCTTGTTTAAAAAGTAATTTGATATTTAAACCAAAATTTAACCTGTATATCCTTATCAAAGCTACCTTTTTCTGTCTAAGATTAAGTCTTAAATAAACCACAATGATCTCAGTGTTATGTGCTTGTTTAACAATTTTGCCCTTAAGATTTCATTTGCTAAACAATTACCCTTTTCCTGTGGAACCATCAAATTCACTGTGATTATGAATAGTAATATTTAAGAATAGTAAAATAATTTTTTTATACATTTTTTTAAATTAAAAAAGAAATTTTTGAAAATTCAGTGTGTGACTTTTTATCCTGTGACTTTCTGTCTGTTTACCAAACCTCATAGTTATGAACAATTACTTTAATGCTTGTAGTCTGCTTCCTGGTACTCATATGTATTCAGTTTAGTTTACTAATGTAAAATCCAGTGATAGGATTATCACCAAAGAACACTTCTGTTTTCACAGACATGCTTGCAGAAGTTGTAAATACCATGATAGGTGATACACAATAGATTCATAGCATAGAAAAACATATCCTTTAAATATTGTGGTCATTTCCACTAGGCTTAAGTAAGAGTTTTCATAGTCAGTTATTTGTAATGTGTAAGGGGTATGCATGAATGAATATTTACAGTTTTTGTAATGAACATTCCACCACCACTTCAGTAGCCTAGTGGTTAGAGTGTCCACCTCGGATGCGGGAGGTTGCAGGTTAGAACCTTGGCAGAGTCATACCAAAGACTTGTAAAATTGGTACTAACAGCTGCCTCGATAGATGCTCAGCATTAAGAGGTTAGTGTTAGGACTGGTTGGCCTGGTGTCAGGATAATGTGACTGGGTGGAAGATCATGATACACGTCTACAGCATGATGCCCCAGTGGTACACATCACTAAATTGCCACACTGCAAACATAGCAGTATGACTCAAAAATTGTTAATGCAACATTAAAAGTCCAAATCACAAACACACACACTGAACCTTCCACCCTTGCTGATTGTGCTCAGATTTTCGAGAGATTGGAATTCAGTTATAGCATTTTCACACCCTCCCATTTTATGTACCCCTGTCAGACTTGGGTTCAATTATTATGTAATTGGTGTAATTGAGTAATTAATTACAGTTACACTGTATTTGTAATTGTAATTGAACATCACAGATAATATGTAATTGCAGTTGTAATTGAAGGTCTAGATTTGCATAATTGCTCAATTACAAGTCAACTACAAAAGCAATAGTAAATGTGTTTTTTAATTCCAAACAAATTATAAAAACTGAGAAAATATACATATTTATTTGAACTGCCAGGTGTTAGGCTGATAATATGGAAATTAATATAGAATAAGCAATAAAGCTAAGTGTTAGATAAGAAAACTGTATGTATAAAATGATTTTACTAGGTCCACTGTGGGATTCAGACTTGGGCTCAATTATAATATAATTGGTGTAATTGAGTAATTAATTACAATGACACTGTATTTGTAATTGTAATTGAACATCACCTGTATGGTGTAATTGTAATTGATGAAAGTAACTGAACCCAAGTTTGACCCCTTACTGAGTTTAAAAATAAAAAGCATCAAGGATACAAAGCGTGCACAAAACTTAGTCCTCTCATTCATCAGTTTTATAATTTCTAACCTGTTTGTTGTCTGGTGGTCCTAGGTGCTGTCAGCATGTTGGCATTTTAACCTAAACAGAAGTTTTCAGTGTAAACAAGCAGACAGATTGCTTTATTCCTTTGCTGGTTTTAGAATAGTCCATTTAAGTAAACACTGTTGTCTGCACCCAATATTTGTAATGTCTAGTTTTAATATTTTCCAAAACAAATTGAAGAAACAGAAAAGAGGAACTCTTGCATACATGTATTCAAAGAGAGATAACTCAAAATTTGTGGAATTATTGAGATTATTAAGGACAGTGAACTTTATTACATCTGTTGCTGAAAATAGACTTGCCCATGCAGCTATGTTGACTGTATTACTAAAGAAACTCCAGTTTGGTTGGAAACACCAACAAGTTAACATTGCTTGGGATCCCCTGGCGATAATCAGGTTAGAAATTATAAATTAATGAATGAACGTTTTGTGCATTTTTGTTATCCTTGATACCCTTTGTTTTTTAAAATGATTGGGGGAATCAAACAAATGGGAAAATGTGTGAATACTATAGATAAATCGTATTAAGTCCTGGTGCTTGCTTATGTGTACAAGATGAAACATTTATTCCATTTATCACCTTTGGTGTTGCTAGAATCATGGAAAACATTCAGACTCATAACCCCATGCCTACTTATCAGAGTAGTTATCTCAATATTATCTTGGCTTTTTTCTCTTAGCTTCTTGCTCAGAGTGCGATACACATGAGAATCCCCAATCCATTCAGCTCAACAAAGCTGTTATGAACCATTAGTGGATATGAATATTTCAGTTTTACATCAGTTGCATCTTCATTGCTATTGGAAGAATTATTATAATCATGAAAAGAAACTGCTTTCCAGACTTCATAATTTTGAAGCATATGATCAGTAGCAAATATTAGTCTAATTATCAGCATTGTATTTCAGTTTTTTCATATATATTGTTACGACCCTGTAGTTAAGTTACATGTGTGTTAAAATTTGAATTCTTTCTAATTCTTTGTATTTCATTTTTATTTCATTTTTTATATCATTAAATATAATTATCATTATGATGATGATTATGTTCGCAGGGTCTGATATTTTGTTAGAAACATCATATTTATTTAGAACGTAAATGTGACTCATGTAAGCACGATTTTTGCATGACGGTTTTGTCATATTAAGTAAACAGTCGGAAATAGCTATGTAAATGATTGGTTGTGACCACGGTCATTACTAATAATACTTGTTGACATTCTATACTACGTTGGCGATATTTCAAAATCTCCATGATTTCTTCATGCGTGTACATGAAATGACGTATTATTTTGCTTTAAAATACTCAGGTAGCTGCGAACTAGTCTAGAGTCATATTTTAACATCTTAGAGAGTCACATTGTAACATCTTATAGAGTTTCAATACCTTAAGAAGGTATTTTTTTGTGCTGGAAAGAGTTGTTCGTTCGTACGTCTGAAGAATAACATGTGTTTTGTTATTGAGGATAGTTCTACTTCATCTACCTTCTAAATAATAATTATTTTCCCTGGAGAACTACACAACTGGCTTTGGACTAAGACATTTGCTGAAATTAATTCTAAATTAGAACAGAACAATACAAATTGTGATTCACAGTGAAAATTCTGGACATTTGTGTTTAACCTTCATCTGACATCATCATCCGCCATCTTGGAACGGAACTGAGATTCAGACTACGTCAGTTTAGAACTGTTTAGTCACAGGACTTATGTGTTTTCACAATATTAGGACAAATTTTTGGATCATCTTTGTAAATCGTTAAGTCTTGTTTCATTTTTTTACGTCTTCACCGTGTTTTCTAGGGAAATAAATTATTTTTGTTAAAATTTACAAAGCTTGTTGTAGTCACTCTTTTCTTTGTGTTACTTTAAACGAGCCGATATGTAACATAAAGAAAATTGGGGGCTCGTCCGGGATATATGAAATTGGCTGATATATGAAATTGGCTAAAAGTTGAAATTTAAATTCCCCTAGTTCAAATTCCATTTTATTTGAAATTTTAGTGAAAACAACAGGCTTTCTTTCACAATGTCAAAAGTGGAGAGTTTTCTTTCTAACCCAACTCAAGAGCAGTTGGATAGTCTGAAAAAGGATGAGTTGCTTGAACTTGCCAGAAAGTACGATCTTTTTGAGGTAAAAGCTTCCTTGACGAAGCAAGAAATAAAAAACATTTTACTTCGATATTTGGTAGGGAAGAATGTTTTTGACAAAAGTGTTCTGGTATCAGTCATTAAGTCTATGACCAACACTGACATTAAGAAAATGGAACTGAAAATGAAATACAAGATGGAAACAGAGTTAAGGAAGCTCGAGCTTCAGAATCAAATAGAATTACAAAAAGAACAAATGAAATTCCAATTTGAAGAAAAGGAAAAAGAAAGACAGGAAAAGGAAAAAGAAAGACAAATAGAATTGCAAAAAGAAAAATGAGATTACAATCTGAAAAGGAGGAGAAAGAAAGACAAATAGAAGAAAGGGAAAAAGAAAGACAAATAGAAGAAAGGGAAAAAGAAAGACAAATAGAATTACAAAAGAAACAAATGCAATTTGAAGAAAGGGAGAGAGAGAGACAAATGCAAAAAGAGAAGGATGAAATAGATAAAGAAATAGAATTACAGAAAGAACAAATACAATTACAAAAAGAACAATTACATGTACAAATGCAAAAAGAGAAGGATCAGAAAGAATTTCAAATTAGAATGAAAGAATTTGAGATGGCAAGTAGCAAGCACGATTCCACTTCTCATACAAGTTCAAATTTTAACATTTTAGGAAATATCAAGTTAGTTCCCCCTTTTAGTGAAAAGGAAGTAGACAAATACTTTATTCTTTTTGAAAAAGTTGCTGAGAATTCAAAATGGCCAAGAGAGTATTGGACTCAATTATTGCAGAGTGTACTTTATGGCAAGGTCAGAGATATCCTTATATCTCTGTTAGTACAACAAAGTTCTGATTATGATTTGGTTAAGGAATGCATTTTGAACGGTTATGCATTAGTCCCTGAGGCTTATCGGCAAAAGTTCAGAAACTATAGGAAAGATGCTAGACAAAATTATGTTGAATTTGCTAGAGAAAAAGAACAGTTATTCAAAAGATGGTGCTTAGCCAAGAAAATCGAACATGATTTTGAAAGTCTTGAACAATTAGTATTACTTGAAGAGTTCAAGTACTGTGTCCATAGTGACATTAAGAATCATCTTGAAGAGCATAAGTTTGAAACCTTGGAAACAGCTGCTTTTGCTGCTGATGAGTATTCCTTAACTCATAAAGTTCCTGCTGTAAGCAAATCTTTCACTCAGCAGTTTACTGATAGAAAGGTGTTTCAACCAAATACGACTCTCAGTAAAATTCAATCTGGTACAAATTCTAAAAATCAAGCCTCTGAGAGACTTGATTCAAAATCCTTGTCTATTCCTATGTGTACCTGTTGTAAGAAAAAAGGACACGTCATTTCTGATTGCTTCAAATTGAAATATAGGCATCAGAATCAAGATAGACCTATCCCAGATGCTCTTATTGTTAAGAGGTCAAGGTCACGGTCATGTATTGAAAACAATACATTTGTTGGGTTTGAAAAACCTCAGTCTGATTGTGTTATGGAGAATTTTGAACCATTCATGTCAAAGGGTTCTATATCACTCTTGGGTGATTTGGCCAATTCTATCCCTATTAAAATTTTGAGGGATACAGGAGCTTCTCAGAGTCTTTTAGTTTCAGGTATTTTGCCTTCTTCTGAGAAGATTTGTTCTAATGAGAGTGTTCTTATTCAGGGAGTAGAGTGCGGCTTTGTTAATGTTCCTCTCCATTCTGTTAATTTGTCATCAGACTTAGTTTCAGGACCTGTGACAGTCGGTGTAGTGTCTACTTTACCCGTTGAGGGCATTTTTGTTGCTAGGCAATGACTTAGCTGGAGACAAGGTTGTGGTTAATCCACTTGTAACTGACAAGCCTTCTTTGGATCAAAAAGTTGATCCTATTGAAAAAGAAATCCCTGATTTATTCTCAGCTTGTACAGTTACCAGAGCTATGGCAAAGAAAGCTCTTGAGAATGATTTTGATAAGGAATGTATTCCTTTAGCTGACACATGTATTGGTCAGGCTTTTGATGAGGTCACTTTCACTTCTAATTTGGATCAGTCAAAGGGTATTGATCATAGTGATCCTCTTTTGAATACTCATTCTCTTTTATCTGATCAGGGTGATAAACGACAATCACTTGTCATTGAACAGGAGAAGGATCCTGAGATCTCCTGTTTGTTTCAGCGGGCCGTTAGTGAAACTGAAGCAACTGAAGTACCTGTCTGTTACTTCATTAAAAATGGAGTTCTTATGAGAAAGTGGAGACCTCCCGAGGTACCTGCTAGTGACGAATGGTCAGTAAAATATCAAATTATGGCTCCGAAACCTTACAGACAGGAAATACTTAGTTTGGCCCATGAAACTCATCTGGCTGGTCATTTAGGGATAAATAAAACGTATCACAAGATCTTGACTCACTTCTATCGGCCAAAAATCAAAAGTGATGTGTGCAAGTTTTGTAGATCTTGTCATACTTGTCAAATTGTAGGAATACCAAATCAAAAGATACCTAAAGCTCATCTGCAACCAATTCCTGCATTTGATGAACAATTCAGTAGAATTATGGTAGATTGTGTTGGTCCCTTACCAAAGACCAAGTCAGGTAACCAAAATTTGTTGACCATCAAGAGTGCGTCAACAAGTTTTCCAGAGATAATTCCTTTGAGGAATTTTACTCAATTTGGCCTTCTCAAATTTGATCAATCTGGTCAAAGGTCAAATTTCAAGTCTGGAATGTTCCAGCTTGTTATACTTGAATTTGGCATTCCGCAGTTCAAGTCAAAAGTGAAACTATGGTTTCACCAAACTTTACTTGAGAGAATTTTTGAGTCCTGTAATAAAGTCCATTCTCTCTTGCTCATTTTTCAGAATTTTCTTCAAGTTAGATTTTATGGCCCTTACAAAGTAAAGAAGAAAATGAATGAGTTAAATTGTAATATTAGTACTCAAGTCTAAGTAAATTAATGGAGTACTACTATTTTCAAAGAAATAGCCAGGTAAATTATGCAATTAATTTAGTTGTACCTGTCCCACCAACTGAGGATTTGAATGAAGGAATTCAGTTGGATTCTACTGATCTTGGAACAACCAATCTTTGGAATTCAGAAGTTATGGAAAATCTAGACCAGAAACTTTCTCATTTACAAAAACAAGGAAAAAGTGAACTTAAACAATTATTATCTGAATATGAACACTTGTTTCCAGACGTACCTACAAGGACAAACAAAATTTTTCATGACGTTGAAATAGTAGATTCAAAACCCATGAAACAACACCCATACAGGATGAATCCTTTCAAACAGGAATACATGAAAAAAGAGATTCAGTATTTACTGGAAAATGATTTTATAGAGCCCAGTAAGAGTGATTGGAGTTCACCGTGCATTCTTGTTCTGAAACCGGATAAAACTTTACGAATATGTACGGATTATAGGAAGGTGAACAGTGTGACAAAAACAGACTCATTTCCATTGCCAAGAATTGACGATTGTATCGACAAAATTGGAAATGCCAAATACGTCACTAAATTCGACCTTCTGAAGGGTTTTTGGCAAATTCCACTAATGGAAAGAGCAAAAGAAATTTCGGCATTTGAGACTCCAGATGGACTTTACCAGTATAAAGTAATGCCATTTGGGATGAAGGATTCTCCAAGTACTCTTCAACGCCTTATGAATATGATTACTTCTGGTCTAGACAATTGTGATGCCTATATTGATGATGTCATCATCTACAACAAAACCTGGAAAGAACATCTAGCCACGCTTCGGAAGTTCTTCGATAGACTCATGGATGCAAATTTGACTATTAATTTATCTAAAAGTGAGTTCTGTCGTGCTTGTGTTACTTTTCTAGGACATATTGTGGGACATGGTCAAGTTAAACCTATAGATGCTAAGGTTAAGGCTATTTCTGAACTTCCTGTGTCTGTCAGTAAAATAACAGCTGATCCGATTTTTGGGTATAGCTGGGTACTATCGCAAATTTTGTTCTAATTTTTCTGATATTATTGAACCTCTGACAAACTTGTTGAGAAAGAAAAACAAGTTTCTTTGGACTGAAAAATGTCAAGAGGCTTTTGATAGGTTAAAGGCCATACTTAAAAGTGCACCAGTTTTAACAGCTCCAGATTTCAGTCAACCATCCAAATTATCTGTGGATGCAAGTGATGTTGGGGTTGGAGCAGTTTTGATTCAAGATGACAAAAATGGTGTAGAACACCCACTATGTTATTTCTCTAAGAAATAAATAAACACCAAAGAAACTACTCAGCAGTCGAGAAAGAATGCTTGGCTTTAATGCTAGCATTACAGCATTTTGAAGTTTACATCAGCTCGGCTCCTTCTCCGATGGTTGTATTTAGTGATCTCAACCCCCTTACTTTCATCAGCAGAATGAAAAATAAAAATCAAAGGTTATTGAGATGGAGTTTATTTTTGCAAGAGTACAATCTTGACATCAGGCACATCAAAGGAAAAGACAATTTAATTGCAGATGCACTTTCCCGTGGGTAGAAATATCATTTTCATATATATCTTTGTATAATACATAAGAGTTCTTCTTATGTAATTTTTTTTACTTATTGTATAATTTACATCTGGTAAAGAAGAAAGCTTTATTACATAAATCTTTCTTTTTTCTTTATGGGGGAAAGTGATACGACCCTGTAGTTAAGTTACATGTGTGTTAAAATTTGAATTCTTTCTAATTCTTTGTATTTCATTTTTATTTCATTTTTTATGTCATTAAATATAATTATCATTATGATGATGATTATGTTCGCAGGGTCTGATATTTTGTTAGAAACATCATATTTATTTAGAACGTAAATGTGACTCATGTAAGCACGATTTTTGCATGACGGTTTTGTCATATTAAGTAAACAGTCGGAAATAGCTATGTAAATGATTGGTTGTGACCACGGTCATTACTAATAATACTTGTTGACATTCTATACTACGTTGGCGATATTTCAAAATCTCCATGATTTCTTCATGCGTGTACATGACGTATTATTTTGCTTTAAAATACTCAGGTAGCTGCGAACTAGTCTAGAGTCATATTTTAACATCTTAGAGAGTCACATTGTAACATCTTATAGAGTTTCAATACCTTAAGAAGGTATTTTTTTGTGCTGGAAAGAGTTGTTCGTTCGTACGTCTGAAGAATAAAATGTGTTTTGTTATTGAGGATAGTTCTACTTCATCTACCTTCTAAATAATAATTATTTTCCCTGGAGAACTACACAACTGGCTTTGGACTACGACATTTGCTGAAATTAATTCTAAATTAGAACAGAACAATACAAATTGTGATTCACAGTGAAAATTCTGGACATTTGTGTTTAACTTTCGTCTGACATCATCATCCGCCATCTTGAAATGGAATTGAGATTCAGACTACGTCAGTTTAGAACTGTTTAGTCACAGGACTTATGTGTTTTCACAATATTAGGACAAATTTTTGGATCATCTTTGTAAATCGTTAAGTCTTGTTTCATTTTTTTACATTTTCACCGTGTTTTCTAGGGAAATAAATTATTTTTGTTAAAATTTACAAAGCTTGTTGTAGTCACTCTTTTCTTTGTGTTACTTTAAACGAGCCGATACATAACAATATCAAAACCTAGTTTTAAAAAAAAATTTTAAGAGTTAGGTCCAGATATTTTAGGTATGAGTGTATTGTCTTCATGTGCTTTCCTATCCAAACTATCTTGTGGAGAATGTGTTACATGATGCCACAAGTTGACCCTGATTTTATGGCATCTATAGCCAGATGAAATGTACCAAGCTCAGTTCTCAGTGTTGTTTACAACAGTTTTATGAGCTTTAAGAAGCTTTTTAAGAAATTTTATTGAAGTTTTTTCAAGAAGGAAGCAATATACTTTGTTTGTTTTCTAGTTGTTCTGATTCTTTGATTAAGAAATTTGAGGATGAAATTTCTCTGCCATACAATAAGATCATTGGACCCAGTGTTCATGCATAATCAGATGAGGTTGTCCAGTCATATTTTCTGATGTAAAAGCATATACATATTGGTACATATTGCAATTCACAACATATGATATGATGCATACTGATTCAGAATAAAAAGCAAACTGCTGTAAATTGTTTATTGCCATTGAAGATTAAGTATAACTTTCATCTTTTGAATTGATTTACCACCTTTAGTATCAGTGTGTGTGTCTAAATGACAGATTTATTGATGCAGTGATATGTGTGTGAATTCGTTTGACCCCTAACATGCCATTGAATACTTGCATACCGACATACATTCAGGGTTCTCAGCAGGCATGTATCCTCAGGTTTAGTTTTTTGAATTTAAATGTGATCTATTCCTGACATATGGAAATTCCAACCTGTGTGTTTTTTAAGACATATGCTGATTTGGGCCTGTACATCAGTTTTAATTACTGTTGATTCTTTTCTGCCATAATTTCCTAGAGCATTTGCTGCCCATAACAAATTTACTGTTTGCACCGGTGATAAACATTTGCTAAACTACTGTTTACACCTTTTATAATAATATTGTGCCATTGTAAAATCATTATGATGGAACCCAGCAGAGTCATCCTTGCTATTTTTAGCAGTGGTTTGTCTGGGGACAGTGAAATTGTGTCGTTGTTACCTCAGGGCATGCTTTATCTTGTCATTGAAGCAGATGAAGACCAAGAGTATTCATATAGTGACTGTGAAGATACTTCTGATCAAATGGCCCTTCTCTGATCTGACCATGGTGAGGTAATGAGTTTAGTTTTAGTTTTAAGTAAGGCTACTGTCAATGATATTTATCATATGTTGCTGGCATAGAATGCCTTTGACCTGAAACCACCATGCAAGAATATAAAGTTAAAGCATCAGTTGATATTAACAATGAGGAAGAGTTGCCTTCTTTCCATTGACTTCCCCAGTCAGCAAAACTCAAGGAAATGAATGATTGTCACTTCAAAATATAATTGGGATTTGGGGAATGCTAAAACCTTCTTTTTTGGAAAGCCAGTTACCAGCCATGTTCTTGTTGCTGTGGTATAGGACACATTCCATTGTATACCATACTGAAGTCCTGGCATTGGATCAGAATGTAATGGTGGATAACATATTTGCACCACCGTTTTATAAGGTGCATAAGCATGTATTTCTGTCCACATTGAAGCAAGTTAGAAACATTATTGCTACATCTTCTATGCTGGCTCTGAGCTTATTAGTGATTTTCGACTGGCTGAAAAATTGGCAAGCCAACACGCCTGGGAGTCAAGAGCATGAATTGCTCAGGTCATTAACAGAACATTTCACCATACAATGGCTAATGTACTGATTTACTTATCTTAATTTGATGCGTCGAGATGCATGGTTGTGCACTACCTCACTGAAACAGCACCACACCCAGGCTTTAATAACGAGTCCAGCTGGCTCATGATTGCTCTTTGGGGGTAAAATTGAAGAAGTTCAGAGTCAGGCAGCTCAGGAACTTTCCCTTCTACTGACCTCTCCACTTGTAGCCTTGTTTAGAAACCCTCTGTCCCAGCCACAATGGAGGGACAACATGTGAACCAGATAGCCAAATCAGTCTAGTATGCAATCTTACAGGGAAGGCAAGAAACAAAGTTTCTTTACCCAATTCTCCTGCTTTTTGTCACCGACTTAACACCCCTATTGCCTGAAGACAGCATACTGGTGGGTGCCAGACTTCTGCATTTTCAATAAGGTTGGGTCAAGTTAGCCCCACAAAACATATGGGTTACCCAGGTCATTATTGAGCCCTTCCTCTTTCTTCCTCTCCCCTTCTAATGAATGTGCCATCAGATCTGGAGAAGGATCATATTTTTCAGCAGGAGATAAAGTCACAGACAACAGGCAGTGGAGATTGTATAATGCAATATTCTCCAGGGTTCTGTTCACAGCTGTTTCTTATAGAGAAGGCCAATGGCAAGTTGAGACTGATCATAGACTTAAGTTGATTTTTTCACTTCATTATCCAATGACGTTCAATACGGAGATGGTGAGGTCTGAGTGTCTTTTCGTCAGAAGGGTTGAGTATGCAGTCACTGATGTCTTTCATGTCTCTATCCACCTGGCATCAAGAAAGTTTCTTTGGTTTGCTTATCAGGGTAAAGTTACCAATTTTGAGTCCTTCTTTTTCAGTCTCAATATCAGCTTCTGGGCCTTAATCAAAATTATCGATTGCATCTTCATCCTGTTCTGGATGACATCCTCTGTGGCAACAGCAGTGTATGAGGATGACCTCTTCCAGAAACACATGGTAAGTGCTGTTTTCCTTGATAGGCAGAGTCAATCTTCTATCCTTTTTGAATCATCTCTGTTTCCTAGTGACCTGGAAAAAAATCCTATCTTCACCTATCCCAGTGTTTTGTCCACCTGGGTATGGAGTTTATAACCATTCTCAAGCTAGTAATTTACCACATATACATGTCGTACAGATCATCATACTTGTAGAGTCTGTTTCCAGTAGGATGTTGATTTCAGTGAGAGAGTTCATGTAGCTCCTCAGGTTACTCAGTGTGGGCAGCCGATCTGATCCCACTGGGTCATTTTTATATGTGCCTGTTACAAATGACTTTGCTGGCTCAGTGGCAGCCCTTTCCCAATCCATTCAACCAGAAGGTCATTATCATGAATGAGGTACAACCATTCTTGTGTAAGTGGCACAACCATAATTGGCTTATGACATGAATTCAACTAGAGAAAAACTGGAAATGATGATAAGTACATATGCCAGTAGATACAGTTGGAGGCCCACATGCTTCCATGCTTCAATATGGTCATTTGTAATAGTGGACCAGGGGAAAGGCCTCTTCACGTCAACCATCCAATCTGATTAAAATCAGATTTCCACTGTCCTATGTGAAGATCTGACTACAACGCTTAGGGGTCATGTTCTGGTGGCCTATGTTATTACCATCATTGCTAATTTTATCAGCCAATAAGATGAAATCTTGTATCTTTGCATTTAGGACACTGAGCAGTATGACTGAAAGCATCATATTTGCCGAATGATTTGATTCACTTTCATATTTCTGATTGCTGCATTTCCATTGGCTAATTCAAAAGTGACCAGAACTTGACCCATAAGCAGTCGCTCTTAGATCTTCACATAGGACAGTGGTGATCTGATTTTAATCAGATTGATCAACCTTACAGAAATTAAAGAGATCATAAACACCTTTCAGCTCTGGAAAGAGAGACTCAGCGATAAATGAATCCAGATTATTGCCTAACAACTCCATAGTGGTGACTTACCTCCTCAGACATGGGGTGGGGGGACACCAAATTACCTGATGTGTGTGTTGGTTTAGCAGTTTCTTCGTTGGTGTTACCAGCTTCAGGTCAATGTGCAAATCAGACACATCTTCGGCCAACTCATTTTGCTGGCCAATGTTCAGTCCAGACAGGGCCTGATTATTCATGCGGAATAGCCCCCTCCTTCATCACTTTTCTGTTAGATTTGTTTGCTTTTGGGACATCAAATGATCAACATGTTTGCAACAAGGTGGAAACACAGGCAGCCAACTTTTGTCTCGCCAGCCCCAGACTCAGAAGTTTGGACCACCATGAATGCACTTGTCAGTCAGGGTTATGGGCCTCTGCTTATGTGCAACCCCTCACCCCACCTGGAAACAGTCCTGCTAAAAAAAATAAAATAAAGAGGGTCAGAATTGGACAGTAATTCTGATAGCCTTTGTTGGAAAGGACCTGTCCTGGGTCACTGATCTACTCAAGCTAGCAATAGACCACCCAGAAAGATTATGGCTAAGCTGAATTTTCTCAAACAACCAAGCTCTCGGGTGTTTCACACCAGCCTCGACTGTCTTTTCCTTCACGCTTGACCCTTGTTTAGGACAACCTTGTGAGAGAGAAAGAATTCAGACTTTCAGTTGTGGAGAGAATCTTGAGAGTAAGAAAGACCTCCACTCAGAAGGCTTATAAGGGAAAGTGACATGTTTTCAGGGACTGGTGTAGAGTCAATACCATTATCCCATTGCTGGATTTGCCAATGAAGTTTTAGGTAAGTAGACTTCAATAATTATCTTCTTAACCTGAAAAATGGTCACAGATTGCGTTTAGTAGGAGTATGGATTATCGTTCACATAGGGAATTCAGTCTTTCATCCGAAGAAGGATACTGATATATAGATAGGATGCTCAGCATTCTCTCCACCTATTACCTATTCTCTTAATGTAATCCAGGAAATTAATGTATTCAATGGAAAGAACAAATTTTGTTGTAAATTATTTTTCTTCAAGAAATTTACTTGACCTTATTACTTGAAGACCCAACTACTCACTATGCAAGCATCCTTGTTGGTAATTCACTAAGCTTAAAGATGGCAACATGTGGTGGCAAGGGAAGCTGATGGGATAGAGTTGCTGCCTTTAGTATAATGCATACAGAAAAGACATTTTCATCTTTTAGTTGACTTGGATTTGGGAGGTAGGAGGCTTATATTACTAATGTTAATGTGATCAATAGAAACATAATTTATTACCAGATTTGCTTTTCAGGTGTATCTTCAACTGGTTTTTCAGTAAAGTTTGGTATATTCATGAGGTTTAAATTTTTAAAAATATGGATGAAGGTTGTTTACAGTTGTTTCTTTCACATTATCATTGAAATGCTATTTTTGGTATCTGTCTTTAAGCACACATACATGTTTTTTTCATTAAGACATGCTATTGTTATTTATAAGCATGTTAAACTTTAAAATAAATATAGTTTGCTCTTCTTAATTTATGACTCTTATATGTAAAATGCTTAATTTTACATATTAAGTTGAAAAATGTTGAGTTTCTGCTTTAGGTTTTTGACCCTACCTCATTCCAAACAGGCTTTGACACCCTGTTACAGACAGACACTTTTTGAATAACCCATCCAAGTAAGGTGTGAACTAGAGTGACAAGAACAACTAAGAATATTAATAGGGAATTAACATTGCCGCCATAAATGCTTTATCTCATCTATTTCACTTCTGGCTTCAATTTACCTGGTGGAAATATGTTCTGCATTTAATTTTTAACAGCACTGGACACAGAAAAAGGAACCTGTATTGAGAATTTTGGTTTGTAAAATATGACTCTATTGCAGATCTGTCAAATGCATATCTTGAACCCCAAGCCGAGACTGTTGGAATAGCCATACTAATCACTTTTGTAGTGAGTGTCCTCTCTTTCTCCTTGCTTAGGTCTTAATCAGATGACACTTTTGCCTATGGTAGACTGTATTTCAGTACAGATGTTCCAAGGAGAAGTAGTCCCAATGTTTGTCAGCAGTTGTAGGTTTTAGATGTTCCTAATTGGCTGATATTGAGTTTGATTGCTCCAGTCAGATCTAGTGCTATTTTGCCTAATGGCTTTTTTTTTCCTCTACCTGTTCACAGTTTGCCTAGATCCCACTTGTTTAATGCCATTTCACTGACAGTGTTCTTTGCCTTTTCTCATTAGGCCTATGTTAAATTACTGTGAAAGACTTTTTTGTAAGTTTCAAATTTCATGGTTTGAGTAAAAAATACATATTTGTGGATTCCTAATTTTGTAGATCTATCATTTGCAAAAGAAACTGAAAAAAAACCAACTATACATATGTCTCTTTAGAAGATTATATCAACATTCATTTCCACATAATTGCAAGCAAATAGGTTTAATCCATACTGCAATAATTAAGTTGATTAATTTATTGAATTGTAACATCTGGTGTAACTGTGGAAACCTTAAAGAAAATACCAACTTCTTTTTCCATGCATCTGAGCAAACACATTTATTACCACTATTGTAATCTTAAGGAATTAGGTTGGCAGGTGTTCTTAAAAATTAGTATCAAAGCATAAAGTTCTCAACACATAGAGATTTGGCACTTGATCAAAGCTAATGCCTGTAAACCTTTTTCTCAAAGCACTCTTTGCCATATATAAACATTTCTGCAGAAAGTGAATTTCACTCGAAAAACATGATTTGCCTCCCCTTACTTGGTATACTCAAAGGGCAGTAGCAGTATAGGATGTTTTTTCAGAGTACATCACAGAGAAAGACTGATGTCTCACTTAAAGAAAAAGAGGATTATAACAATGTTCGCGCCAACCACATGTAAGGATAAGTTGCAACCCCTTGATCTCAAATTAGTCTTGTGCGTGCTGTTCAGCATGGTAGATCAGTTAAATGAACTGGAGAACAGTAGAAATATAGATTCAGGTCAGGTCTTGTTTGACCGGAAAACATTTACCCCTGAGACAATTCATGCAAAATGGCTTATCTGCACACATAACAAAGTAGCTTTTTGGAAACATCTAATTGAAATGGATTTCAAGAAAACAGAACTAATCTACTGATTTTTTATTTATTAGTTGATATGCGCAAAAATGTATTTATAAATTGTAAGTCATATGTGCTTTTAGAAATAAAGAATGTCACAGACAGTGAATAAATCTGCATTTATTACTATACATCAGCAGCATTTTTATCTACGAATGGCTTCATGTAAGTCATTTGACTCCTCAAGGCAAAAAACAGTGAGTCAGAATTCAAACCTATGATTCTTATTCAAGCCAATGATCAGTCTTCAGTACTTTTTACAAATAATTGTATTGTTTAAATGCACAACAAAAATATTACTTATATAATGTAACTAAAGCCAATAAGGCATGTTTTCTAAATATTTTTATACAAGAAAACATTACACTAGGTAGTAGTTACTAGAATGTATTTATTTGATAAGCAGACAGTACACTAGGTAGTAGTGACTAGCAGACAGAGAAGAGATTATCCCACACATCATGCCATGTTTTCAATGAGGAAGTCTTCTGAATGTAACTCTGACTAGCAGACAGAGAAGAGATTATCCCACACATCATGCCATGTTTTCAATAAGGAAGTCTTCTGTATGTATCTCTGACTCAGTAAACTGTTTACAATTTAACAAATCATTTCATGTTTTTAAGTTCATAGATTCTTCTTTTTGTTTTCTTCCATTTCTTCAAAGCTTCCACAAAACTGAAGGTACTTCTGTCTTCACTATCAATCTTAATAAGCATCAGGTTTCTTTGTTTCTCATTCCCAAGCCTATTCTGAAAGGTGGTCAAGATCCAGTTCTGGACAGAGAATGGACTTGATTTCTTTTTGAAAACGTAGTCAGCTGTATGTTTTCAATGATTGCTGCACAAAATTACATTTTATCTTACGAGTAACTGTTACCTCATCTTTGGATGATGATGGCTCCACTGGTTTGAAAACATTACTATTATCATTGGTTGGTCATAAACACGGTCCAAAAGATAATTTAGTTTGTTTTGGATCTATTTTAAAAATTTTTACCTTTGACACCATTTTCATTTGAATGCTGACAGTATCTTGGAACAACGCAAGGTATACAGTTGAGCTAATGGAAATTGTTGTTTTATTGTGTGACAAGGGTGTGCATAAAATAATAGTTTCTTGTGAGAATCACTTTAAAACCACGTGTTTATTTTCGGGTTCTTTCTTGGGTATGGTATTACATGGTTCTAACATCCTGTTGCTACAAATGATCTCACAGGTACAGGTCACATAATGTCAGCTCCAGGCAAAGAATGTTGGCTTGGTTGATATTTTGTTGTGACTTCAAATTTGTGGTCTAGCTCACCAACAGAAACCATGAAAATTGGAACCCCATTAATTTAAAGTATTTCACAGTATTGTGGTTTATGTCCATGTGTATGTGGTAGGGATTCATATATGCAAGGTTCTCCCTCAGAAATTTTTTGTGGTACATCCAGTGGGGAATTTAACAAGGATGATTCCATGTATACATTCACATTTATCACTAAAGAAACTGATATGACATCAAAATTTATTGAAAGAAATTATAAAACCTATTGATATCAAACATTTTTGAGCATAATGATGATGCATTAAACAAAATTTATACATTACAAATAAAATGTACATGAAAATTGGTAGTAGATCATTTTCAAATTGTAATCATCTTCTCACTTTACATATTTTTGTACTTTCTTTTACTCCAGCTGTTTTATCCTTTTAAGTCTTTTATTTTTCCAGTGTTTATATTTCAGTATACACTGTAGCAGAAATATTTATTCTAATTTATTTAACAAAGTTTAAAACAACTATTTAAATGGACCAAAATGTTAAATGCTCCTTTTTGTTACATTGTACAAGCAAGTTTGAATCTAATTTTGGTTTCTTTGTATACCTTATGCTTTGTACGTGTTACAATATTTAACTATGCCAATAAGGACAGGTAACCTGCATTGTGGCTTTTTATCCCACTCAGGTGCATAATCGGGATGCTGTTTATCATGTGAACTCATTTATAGTGTTTAGTGATTATAGAAGTATTATGATGTATTAATTTTACTCCCTGTGAAGTGGTAGTTAATTGATGGATTATGTCACTTGTATTTTTCAGGATGAGGAAAATGACAGTGACATATGGGATGATTCTGCTCTCATTAAAGCTTATGACGAGGCAGTTTCAGTTATGAAGGTCTGGTACATTTTCGTTTTTGTTTGATAAATCTTATTGCAATCAATAATTTCATGTCTATAAATTTATGAAATTAAACTTGTGTATTTAAATGAAATTTTATAGATTACCATTGCAGGTTTGTTTCAGGCATGTCTGGATTCATCAGTTCAGATCACATGGTTTTATGACTAGTTTCATTTGAAACATGTGTTTTTAAGTTAATAAATTAACTTAATTAATCGATTTATTATTTAATAGCCAATTGTTTGAGCGGTTAACTATCGGCTTGTTGCACCCTTGTATTCATGCCTCCAATTTTTATAATTTACATTAATTTGATGATAAATTTAAAACCATCAGATGCATAAACATGTCCAGACAGCAGTTTATAGAATATTTTGGTAAGTCTCAAAAAACATTGCTATTGAAATGAGGGATGGATTAAAGAAAAGTTGCTTGCCATAAATAATTTTTCTAAGCATGTTGGGGGCCTATGGAAAATTTGGTACTCAACCTATTAACTGGTACTGGCATTCACTGATAGTTGTTTGTTGAAATATTATTGATGGTAGTATCTTTATGCATATGGTCACATGTACTGTATATATTGAAATGTAAGTTGGATCCAACTGCTGACTGTATAGACCCAGATCTTTATTGCATAATGCTCTAGCAGATCTGGGTCTATGCAGTTTGCGAGGGGTAATCAGTAGAATAAACAACATAGACACTGATCTGCCAGTGCATTGTGCAGTGGCATAATTGGGTCTATATTGTATTTAATTGGATCTGACTCTTGCACCAGTTGCCATAATAGGTATAGATTTGTAATTGGCAGTTGCAATAGTGTCATTGACATTAGACAGTATTATGGAAACTGAGTTTATTTGTCTAATTTTCAGTGCTGCAGAGAGGAACCAACCATTACATTTTATAAAGAATAGCATGTTAACTATATTTTTGACAACTTTGATTTTGACACTAATGTTGCAGGCCAAGCTGTCAGAGAAGAATGGAGAAGAACTGGAAAATAAATCTACCAAAAAGAAGAAGCAGAAACAAAAGAAAAGAAAATCAAGGAGTAGAAACTTGAAGGTAAGTTTAACTGTGAATATTCATTGCACATTCAAATCTTAATCAGTTTTAATTGGCCTTCATGAGATAACTTGTGTTCAATAATACTTAAAATCAAACAACATTTGACAAGTGTGCATTTTTTAAAGTTCTGTGAGACAACTTGATTCACTAACATTTTGTTAAAGCATATAGCAACATGGTTATAATACTGTCAGCCTGTTTTCAATCAGTAAATCTCAGACTTGTTGTGTTGCAACGTGCTCAAGTTATCAGATCTGCAAATATTGAATGGTGCCAAAATTCTGATTTACAGTTAATAAATTAATTAAGAAATTGTGATGTAAAGAAACTAAAAATGTAAATCCACTTTATTTTGCAGTTATTTGTTATAACCTTGGTAACAGAGTCCTTCTGTCATGCTTAATGGCTTACTTGAAGATGTATAAGTTCATAGAGAATTCAAATTTAAGAAAGTAAAAAAAGTAGATGGACAGTACAACACTCATTCTGATGAGGAGAATTGTAGAGAGTAGTTCAGTGGCCTGTATGGGGAAATTCATGTAATTATTGTACTACAACAATTGGGTTTTAATTCTTCTGGACATCATAGACACAAATTGGGGGCTACCAGGCCATTTAGTGGATTACCTTGTGCATACGACTCCCACTTTATTAGTTTAATTCTTTAATGTTGGATTTATAATTGTTTGAGCTCTTCACCAAATGAGTTAGAAATAATTGAAAGTGCTGTTAATTTTAAGGTATGTTTTTACTAGGTATGTTTACTACTGCAGTTCTTAAATCCAGGTGTAGATGTTTATAAAGTCCATTGCAAACAAGTGCAAGTACATGCAGGCTTTTTGTTTAACAACTCTTGTTTACTTCATCAGTGGACTGTTGGTGACCTGTGCCGAGCTGTGTACAGTGAAGATGGAACTGTCTATGAGGCTGAAATCATCAGTATAAATGATGCTACAAATACTTGCACGGTGAGATACCTTGGCTATGACAATGAGGAGGAACAGGCATTTTCGGAGTTACTGCCATACAAATCTAGAGTTAAGAAGACTAAATCAGCTTCAGACATTGAAGTAAGTCACATATTTAAATCAAGTAAACAAATAACTGTATGATAAAATTTACTTTTCATTCATTGATTTTATAACAAATTTAAAAAATTTATCAGTCTGTTCAAAGGATAGGAAGAACTTATTTGGCACTTTAAGTTTGGTTTAAATCTGCATTTGTCAGCTGTCCTGTTGGTTTATGTTTTGGGGAGTTTTCCATTATTTGTTATTCTTTGAAATGTTGACATTACTTGTCCTAAGAGAACTCGTTTTAAATAAGAGAACTCGTTTTAAATACAGTTAACTGTACAGGTGATAGTCCAGAGAAAACTATTTGCCTTTGATATACATCCAGTACCACTGTCTATGTCAGTTTTGGGTATTAAACCCTGGATCACAGATGTTCAAAGCAAGTAATTTTAACCACTGTATTATAAAGGCCCTGAAACAAAGCAAAGTATTGTAGACTGCTCTTTTCTAGTAATTTTATGATATCACAGGGGTCACGGATTTTAGCCAGGTGCTAGCATGTCATGACATACAAGGCAGACAAGAAGAAGGAGTCATTATTTCAGGATCAGTCCATTATTTGGAGAAATAAAATCAGATAATTGCAAATATTTTCTTGGTTCTTTCAAAATTGTTTGTGGGTACTGAGAAGGAAATAGCTCTTCTAATCTTCCAGCCGTTTTTTCCATGCAAATACAGGGGTCACGCTACCAGGCGAAGTGGGCGAAAAAGTCGCCTGAGAAATGTAAACTTCGCCTTCTTCTGTTAGGAAAGTGAAAACGACTTCACCCTCTGATTTTTCGGACGTAAAATGGCTGTAGATTATGACTTTTGAGATGCCCCCTCGCTGTAGCCAGTAAGTTCTGGCACTGCTGTAACCCAAGGTGTAATGTATTTACGTGGTGTTGATACCAATCAGCTTATGGTGACAAAGAAATTCTTGCACATTCACATACAAGTTTTAATAGCTAACTGACCATTAACCCTTTCCGGAGCAAGATATCACTGCTCGATTTCATGAAGTTGGGCCTACTGTACTATGATAAAAATATACCAAATTCTGTTTCGAAATTTAAACATCAATATGCAAATAGTAATTAGCTTTTAAAAAAATATGATAAGTGAAAAGCATTTTCTAATTTATTTCTTTTTTTTATAAATGGAGATTTTATTGGCCATATTTGCGTATTTTCTTTATAAAATCAGTTTGAAACCGTAAATGAACTTGTAATGGCGGACATCGCTGCGTATATGATATACCACTTCATTAAACTGTCTGTATTCTTAAATAATTGGGCAGATAGATTCAGGAAAATATATAATATAATGAAAACAAAGTTTAAATGTTATGTGATAGGAGATTTAGCCTAAATATTTAATAATGTAGGTCAGAAGCATGTGACAATCTCTGTTGTGGAATTCGAAACAATGCTGCAAGGTCAAGGTTGTTTTCTGACATACCGTAATTAATTTTCGTGAAAATAAGAAAAATATATATAGTAGTGAAGCAAATACTATTTGACCAATGCATATCGTTATTACCAGTAGGTAGACAAATAATACAACCATAAATATGCAGTCCTATTAATGAATTTTTGTAATAAAGCAAGAAAGTGAGTAGTTATATTAAGAAAAGCCCTCTTTCTAAAAATAGATGCACTTGCATGGTGCAATACGTGTTCTTGGATGTTTCGGTTGGGGATAAAAAGGGTCCAGTTTAGTTATATATCGACTTTAGTGCTTCAGTGTGTTGTCTGTGAATAGTTACAGTAATGTTTTATCGGGAACAAGGAAATCAGGATGAAGAGTATGGTTTGAAGTTGTTTGTGCATTTATTCCTATGTACATTTATTAGAAGTTGTTTCAAAGAATGCTAGAAATCTATTTGACTGCAATTTTACACAAAACTTGTAGAAAAAAAAAAAAATTAAGTGGTAGTTTATTAAGCATTTTTACCAACTTGCAATTACAAGACTATAATCTTGTTACTGCTATCTGTTAAAATTAATTACAATGTATAGCTTCTGCTGTGCTTTTTAAGTCATATGGCCAAAATACACTGCATTTACATCAATCCAAACACACACATACTTCAGGTATGAATAGAATGGGTATGAATATAATAATTTTTATACAAGTACAAAATGTGTTGATACTAAACATATAACACCTATTTTTCAACTTGAATAAGGCATTGCTTAAAACTGTTAAAAGCATACTGAGAAATAGGGCACATAAATAAGATAATGCATCTATCTATTTATCAATCTATCTATCTATCTCGCGTTTCTTGCTTTGGTCTCACTTCTCCCTGTTTAGCCTCCACTTCTTCCTGTTTAGCTCCCATTTCTCCCTGTTCTGACCAAAAGGAAAAGTCACTTCTCCCTAAAATTTAAGTCTAGCTTGACCCCTGAAATACACAAATATATCCAAACACACCAGCAGTCAAAACAATGGCAGTAACGTGAATTAAATTATTTGTATGCATGCACATATATGGTTACATTGTATGTCAGCACACTTCTGGCTATATGGGCAAAATTAAAGTTAATTTGTAAAAATGCAATGGTAAAGAATTGTATTATATATTTTATAATTTCGTAATGAGATATTGAAATATATCAGTGGGAGAAAAATGATATCACCAAAGTATTGATATTTCTTTTTCTCTTTACTTTCTCTCTCTGTTCCCATCAGAATGAATAGATCTTAAAATATGTCAAGACTGTTGACCCTCAAGAATACATTTATGTAATCAGTGAGAAGGTGCTGTTAAGAATGTAAGAAATGAACCCCAAACAGCATTAACTTTTTTATAATTAGTTTTCAACATGAATCGTGCAAAATATGAGTGACTGAACTTTATGACCTGTTGCTATTTGATATTCTGCATCACCCATACAGTATCATATATGTATTGCACTTAACAACAAATGATGCAAATTTTCAAAAAAATACTCTTGATTACATATAGAATAATATTGCTTATGTAGCAATTTTAACTCTTCACAATCATAATCTTGTCTGAAAACGATGGAGAAATCAAGCATTGATTAGGGTCGATTGCAAACTGTTATTAGGTGATGGTCAAACTTTGGGTGCTGCTGTTATTTAATGATGTTATGCTCAGAAGTCTGTTGGACCATTTAGTCATTTCAGCATTACCCCCATCCCAGCAATGTTCACTGTATCAATTTGTGCAAGAAATGTATTAACAAAACTAAAAATCTCATCTTTTTTGGATGCAAAGATTCAATAATTTTACAAAATACACAATTTGAAGCATATGTACAATCAGAATTGCAAATGTTGCTGTCCCAAAATTATTGTAAAATTTCAGAACTCTTTATTGATGTAATAATGTAGCTGTTAATCACGTTGACACAGAATGGAGAAACAAATCCATGCAAACTGAAGGCTTTTGCCTTTTAAAAACATATATAATAAAAAGAAAATGTTTTTTTAATAGACATAAGGAAATTTTTCACTTGTATCAATACAATGTTTCCACCTGTGAAGCATTTCCTTATTTTACTCGAAGTATGCAGATATCCCCAATTCACACAAAAAAAGGCCACTTTATGATGATAAAGTCTTCCAAATAAATGTGAACATATAGTGCTACAAGATAAAAGATAAATTTGTTAAAATTCTGTAAAAGGTAACTAAAATAAATATAAAGATAAAAATATATAAAACTCATAAAATATATGATTAAAATTTATATAATTTTAAACAGACAAGTGAAGGCATACTACATTTAATATTTATAAATGATAGCAGTATTGAAGAGAATGAAGATGATGATGATGATGATATCTGGTGCACTTTTATGGATATATTGTCACAAGTCATGTCTGTTCATCTACAGTACATCAAACAATCCATCGGTCTTTTTCTTGGCTCTCCATGTAACGGGAACTACATCTACACTGTTTGAGGAAGAATAATTATACTGTATGTTTGGGATGATGTTTTAGAAGGGTGAGTAGAAGATAAAAAAAACTTTTGGAATTTGGATGCAGACCCTCTGGGGCTTAGTGTGATGGTATCAAAGGTTACATCTTCATTGGCTATATGGACTTGACCTTTTAACCTGAACTCCATCTACGCAGTATGGACTCTGCCTTTTGTCCTGAATGACATATACACTGAATGAAGGAGGATGTTCATATCTGGTATGAGTAAATATCACTGAAGAACTAAAATCATGAATACAGCCTGTGGAGGGGGTGGGGATTGGGTTGAATGCCTTCCATATCTAGTAATAATACTAATAATGATAGCAATAATTATAATGTTATGTACATTTGCAGCAATCAGACAGTGGAATGGAGTGGAAGGGTCAGAGTCCTGCCCCATCTCGAGGGCCTAGCTCAATCACAACAGAAGGGAAGCATCACCACCATCATCATCATCATAGCAGACCAAATGGGACTGTTGAACCCCCACCATTTGCATTCCCAGCCATGCCACCAGTAAGTAAAAAAATTCTGGCTCCCAAATCACAGTATGTCAGTAGACATCTGTTGGTATTCATGCTTGATAGTCTGGATCATTAATGTTGAGTAATTTTGAAGTGATGCAGGAACCAGATAATCATGATTTCTTTACCTTTCATATATGATGAAAATATTTGAATTGATAGAATACTAATGTTCACAAATTTTGTGGTTGCTACCTATCCCAAATGTCGGGACCAGAAAAAAAAACATTTTCCTCAGAAAGAAATATGACCCCTTCTCCATTTTATAGTTATCTTTTTGAATCTGATTACTGACAGAACTGCAATTTTCTGCATGACAAATAATTCCCAAGAACAAGAATGAACGACTGTTGGTACATCAGCACATTCAAGACAATTGGTACATCAGCAAATTCAAGACTGGAATTCATTCAGAACACTCTTTACTTGGACTTGTGATTGAACCTTTAAGATTATTTAGGATTTAATTCACAATACTTTTAAGTTCCTTTAAAATTTTCACTTTCTATCATAAATAAATTATTTGTTGAATTTTACTAAAACTTGTTGGCTTTACTTTTTCTGTTACTTACTTTAAGACCATCGAGTCACAACACTGTCAACAGAAACTCTTACAGTTAACTCCCCTTTCTACCATCTGGATCGCTACCATTCTCTCCATTTCAAACCAACTCTTACATTTGGTGCCTAATACTAAGATGTCCTCCAGACAATCCAGTTAAGTTTTATAAATTTATAATGCGGGCCCTGGGTGTCTGATTGATTAAAGTGCTTGCCTTTACCAATCACTGCAGTCTCACCTCTGTCTGCATGGGTTTCAGTCACAGTCTCGCCTATGTGGGTATATGAGAAAGCTTGCCAGTAGCTTCCTGTGGGTCAGAGGTTCTTCATGGGTTTTTCCGTGTTCTTCCTCCACCAGTTATACCTGTCACTATGTATAGCCTATCCTGTGCTAAAAAAAAAGTGTGTCATGCCCCAAAATAACAACAACAACAATAATATAAATTTCAAACATAAAAATTTATTCATCCACATTTCTTTCTCAGTGGCACAGTAAGTCAAATGTTGTTTTGGATAGTGCTGTTGTTGTGTTTATGGTTCCATTGCTAGATGTACAAAATTTTGAGAAGGGGACAAGGTCTGACTTCAATACACTGATTATTCACCACACAATGAAGGAAGTCAGGATTTTCATGTCATGAACCAAACCAAACTGAACGTATGTATTTGTGGCATTGTGTAGAAATGTTGCCATGACTACAGCAGATGTCCTGAACTCACAGTGAAGGCTCAAGGGCTTAGTCTGGGACAATATTAAATGGTATATGGAATTATGCATTGAACATGTCAGGGCTGGCCATGTACTCTCTATCACAGGTCTTAATCGCCATTTTACTTCATAGCCAAAAATATTACTCTCTTCCCTACATGCCTGCCTGAGAAAATAAGACCATTGTGTCAAGATAGTAGATTGCACTTAAAGATAAAGGGTAACTCTTGTGTCTCTTAGTTTTTCACCTTCTCATTTCAGTGATCTAACAGAAGTGGAGAACTGAAAGGGAGTGCATAGGAAAACAGTAATGTTCGTTAGCTGCCTTTTCAGCTTGACAAAAAATTTATTGGATGCACAAAGTCAAGTAAGGCAGAAATCTACACAAAGGTCCTGACTAACTTTGAAGTGCATTAAAGACATGTCTGTGCACTTTATGAACATCTAGACATGGGGCATTAGGAGAAAATGTCTCTGTGACTTTACTGGTGGGGTGAGAAAGCTACATGCAACTGACTCCCAATAAAGAGTTTTGAGTGACATTGATTATGAATGCTCCAAAAGATGCACGGTAATTTTTGCACCATAGCCATTGTGGCAAGATTCAGAATTACAAAATGTCATCATTGTCTACATCTACCAGGGCATTGACCCTGTAGGTAGAATGGATTGAAGGTGGAGGTTTACATTCTGATGGAGACAAAATCCTATAGATACCCTATCACTACTGTGAACTAAATTAAACATGGCATCTTCCTCTCAAATGTATTGAAACATTGATTGTGCAGAGGAGAAGGTGTCAACCAAGACAATGAAGTTGTACCTTCAAATAGATGTTACATAACATTGTTCTGGACATCCTTCACAGAGAATGTGGGCATTCCTGGATGACACACTTTGAAAACATTCTTTAGTATGGTTTTCAGTTCATGACATGAACAACCTTAGATCCATCACTCACAATTCATGGTGGAAAATCAATGTAGAGAAGTCTAACCTTACACTTTCTCAACATTTTGTCCATCTAGATATGGAATTCTTAACAGATATAAATTTGGCATCTTTCTCCCAAATGCATCAAAAGTATAACTCATGCTTTGGAGAAAGTATCAAATAAGACATTGCTAGGCAAGGAAGTTCCTTACAGGTCATCCTACCCACTGCATGGGTGGACCTGTCACAATGCCAGTTTACTACTGGACCTGTGATGGTCAGTGGCATGTGGATTCTTTAAGAGAATGTTTCTTCATATTAATCTAATGGAAATGAAAGCCATTCTCAGTGCCTTCCACATGTGGGTGGAACATATCCATGAAATTCAGTCCTGATAATGACAGACAGTTTGGTTGTGTTGATGCTCCTCTGCAAGGGGGAGTGGGGAGCAATCACAGAACAGTTGCCTCACTGTACGAGAATACCTTCATGGGTACTCCCTATATCAGGTAATATTCAAGTCCAACACATTCCTGGCCAGCTCAGTGTCCTGGCTGACTTATTTTCAAGGGAGGACAACTACTTCATACAGAGTTGTTCAATGGATGCTTGATATTTATTTTTCATTTTTCCTTGACCAAAGACGCATTTAAAATTTAAGTACTAACTTAAATTTCTCATTTAAAATCCATTCTTTACCTGACACAAATTTTTATACAACATCTTTTTAACATCAGTACATGTTATTCAAACTGGGGAGAAAAAGTATGAAAAATATCAGATCCTGTTTACATTTGGGCTGGTGTGAAAAGTTGGCTTCAAAGTATTCAAAAATACCAGTTTGCAAGATTTATAATTTAATTTATACATTTGAAATCCCAAAGATTTGTAGTGTTATTTAGTATATTTATTTTGCCAGAGAGCTCTAATAAATCTTGAAAACAAAAAATCTTACGTTTCAAAGTTGCTTCATGCTGCCTTTTTTTCTCCATTTTCCTAGGTATAATTCACTGTTTCACCAGGCATGATAATTTGTTTTCACTGTGATTTATCGTATCTTAACCACAGCAATGCATAGTCATGGTTTATATAAGAATGAAAGAAATTCTTTTCCTGCCAGCATTAAAAGATTCTGAGATGTATGCATCATTTTCAGGTGGCAGCAGCAGTGGCTATAACAGCAAAATCTTAAGCAAGATTTTGTTAAAGTTTCTGGAATATTCTGTAAAATGTCTTAATTCTGTCATGATAAACCCATGCTTGATGATAAGCCTCCTGTAATTTATGTCATGATAAACCCATGCTTGATGATAAGCCTCCTGTAATTTATGTCATGATAAACCCATGCTTGATGATAAGCCTCCTGTAAAATATGTCATGATAAACCCATGCTTGATGATAAGCCTCCTGTAATTTATGTTATGACAAACCCATGCTGCATGATAAGCCTCCTGTAACTTATGTCATGATAAACCTATGCTTGATGATTAGCCCTCTGTAATTTTGTCATGATAAACCTATGCTTGATGATAAGCCCACTGTAATTTTGTCATGATAAACATGTGCTTGATGATAAGCCCACTGTAATTTTGCCATGATAAATGCATGCTTGATGTTAAGTCTACTGCAATTTTGTTGTGATAAATCCATACTTGATGATAAGCCTTCTGTAATTCTGTCATGATAAACACATGACAGATGATGAGCCCACTGTAATTTTGTCATGAGAAACCCATGACAGATGATAAGCCCACACACCCATTCTTACAAGATTGTGACAGTAAACTGTTTTGTACTTTTTCACACCCTTCAAGTTTTGAAAATAATAATTTCACAACAATCATCATCATTTTATTGTGTGTGTATATTCTTACTAGTATGCTGCAAGTTATAATTTTTATACCTCTGATTATTTTTTAAACCAAATATTTTTAAATTGAGTTAAAATATAATGTGAATTGTTATATTTTTATGCGTATCATTTTTTGTGGTTTTGTTCAAAATTGCATTTTTATTGATACCTACAGTCACAAATTGTGGAATGGGTTGTATTTTTTCAGCCATAAAACCAATGAAAATTAGTATCCCATGAAAAATAGTCAGTTCACAGGATGTGCAGTATTGCAGTTTTTATTGTAAATTTAGTTTTTCATTGAACACTTGATTTGTTCTCCAGCCTCCATTTCCCTTCCCAGGGCTGGGACCCTCATGGTTTCCTCCAGGATCAGGTGCCCATTCTGGAGCTTCCCCTTCACCAGTGAGTAGCATATTTTCTTTCTTACTTTCTTTCTTTCCTTTCCTTTCCTTTCCTTACTTTCCCTCCTTTCCTTTTGTTTCCTTACTATTACAAATGAGACACCGGCTTCTAGTAGAACCAGAAGCATATTGATGGGCTATAGTTCTCTTGCTGAACCTATCCTGCACTTTTCTTCTGCTTAAACTGTGCACAAATTCTGGACGAATTGAGCTGCAGTTTGAAGGTGTGTACAGTGCAGTTATTTGACTTAGTTTATATAAATCATTTCCTGTTACTATACAAGATATGAAAACGAGCCAAGATATAATTCTTGTTCTGAAATTACTGTGAGACATTAACCCTTGCATTCTATAGACATTACTGCAAATTAATTATTTTGTGCATGCACATTTTCAGTTTTGCAATCAAGGACATTTTATTCTGTTAGCTTTGTGGGATTTCAGTCTCTTTATGTTTGTGGCATAGTGCCCATTCTCTTTTCCCAAATATACTTTGTATTACTAACAGTATCAACAAAATTTATGGTCTTACTAAACTTTGTAACAAAGTATAGATTCAGTGGCCTTTTAGGAGTCATGATACTAATTGTATGGAAAAACGGGAATCAGTCTGGAAATGGGTGAAGATAAAATAGAGTATGTATGGTTTGGTTGGCCAGGATTGATTGATAATGAAAGATATATTTTTGTAAAAAAGAATCTTTTGAGAGGTTATCCTAGTTGTAACTGAACAAAATAGAGACATTGTTTTATTGATGGAATTTCAGTCCTTTAACAGACATAAGTTTTGAACACTCGTTACTTGCGGAATTGAAATACATGTTTGAACACACATAGATCCAGAAAATACCACAGTTCATATGGTTTTCTCTGCATAGAAGCTTTCATCCAGGATGCATCAATACTGATAAATATATGTTTGATCATGAGCACTCAAAAATTTAAAGTTATTGAATTTTCAATATCATGCTGTTTGCATAGGTTTACTATGGGAACTGAATTAGTATCATGAGTCCTATAGAAAGCTACAGCAATATTGACTTTACTTATGCATATGCAATTAACTTTACTATAAGGGCAAATATTCTGTTTGTGGATAACAAGTAAAATTAATGCCTTCAGAGTGTCTTTCAGTAGAATATTAAACACAATTCAGATATGGCAAGTGTTGCCAAAGGGGTGGGTGGGGTGGAGTATGAAAAGTGTAGATTTGACAATGCTAGGTGGAGTGTTTTGCACATTTATTTAATATCTGTGTAATCACATATAGAAAGTTTATACAATTACCATTTATAGAGTACTTAGGTCAGCAATATTTCCTAGTTATGTTTTGAAACATGCTTCAGATATGATCACTTAGATGTCAACTACCATGCATAATAGTAATGATCCGTCATGACCTTATGTCCTACCAAATTCATCCAGTGATTGTTTTGAAGTTTCATATTTTGTATTTTAATTGACTTATGTCTACCTTACTTTAACTTTAAATTATATGTGTTCTGTGGGATTTTTGGGTAATTTATGTTCTTTTAATCTCCTTTTCTGTAATAATACATGCACATATAGTTGGTCACCTCGAGCTTTTACTCAATTATTACATAATATGACAAGGCTAATAATATATTTCAATCTTAAATTGAAGAGAGTTAAATGTTGATAGTAAAAAAAGGTCACTCTTGATTGGACAGCTTTATTTTAATATTTTTTCAGATTTTCTTAAATAAATGATGTTCAAATACTGAAATGTTTGTTGTTAGGCACTGACATTTGTAGTTTCTAGCAATCATTAAAGGTACATAACTGATATCTCTTCAGTAATAGTTAATTTCTGTTAACCTTTGTCATGCAAATTGATCTTTGTCTTGCTTGAGAGAAAATATCATATTTTAAAACTTAAAAAATCAATTCTTTTCTATGTTTAAGGTTTCTTGTTTTTTTCTATTTAATTGTAGCAATATGCAGTTTTATTTTTTCTAATAGAAAAATTATTGCTAGACCAAGAGGGAATTTCAAAAATAAATTTTGCATTTGATATGCTTTTCTTTGAGCCTATTTGCATTTACAGTTATAAAATAGTCATGGTACATATACAATCAAACTTGTCCATAGCAGCCAATGATTATAAAATGCAAAACTTACCTTTGTAAACAGATTTGCATTTTCAGTATTGGTTTGGAACATGTACCATGCAGTGAATATCATCATTATTATTATTATTATTATTATTATTATTATTATTATTATTATTATTATCATCATGATAGTTTTGTGTGCACTATTCAACAAAATAATAAAATAATGTATATTTTGTCTTCTCCCAAGTTTATGTTACACTCAAGATTACTTTACCCTGCTCACTTTAACTCATCTTAAGAATTAAATCATCACAGACTTAAAATAATCACTGATCTTTGTTTTGTGCACCATGACAAAAACACTAATTTCACTAATGATTGACCTCTTTGGTAACCTAGTGGTCAGAGCATCTGGCTCGGATGCAGGAGGTCACGGGTTTGATCCCCGGCCTAGTCATACCAAAGACTTTTAAAATTGGTACTAACAGCTGCCTCACTTGGTGCTCAGCATTAAGAGGTTAGTGTTAGGACCAATCAGTCTGGTGTCAGGATAATGTGACTGGGTGGGACATGATGCTATATGTCTGCGGCATGATGCCTCAGTGCTAGACATCACTGTAAACTGCCACACTGCAGACATGGTAGCGATATGACTGAAAAATTGTTAAAGCTACATTAAAAATCCAAACCAGACACACACACATATTCACTGCTGGTTGACAGCTTACATGTGACTAAAACAGAGGACTTACTCTGTGTTTGCCAGCTTCTATAGTTAGGCTTGGAAGCAGCTGGTCTGTTTCAAAAACAATATCTGAATTAGCCAGCTGCTGAACATGCAGATATCAGAAGACATTTGGCTTATGTGAGAGGTCTGTGATGAATAGGGTATCAAATGAATCCATATATGGCTATTCTTTGTGACCCATGAACTGAAACTTTACCTGCCTTTACAGAAAAGTTTTAATATTGACTCACCCCAGACCCTTATGTATGTAACTGGTATCTTGTCTCAAAGCTGAACTCTGTTCGCAAAGTCAGCCATAATATTTTGCTTACGCGTAATAATCCCTTTAAGCTAAATTCACCCAACTATATTCCTGCTGTGAGTACACAACTAATTTTTCTGCCATTCAGTAAATGAATTGCATCTAATCTCTCCTGTTAAAAACCACCTCGCTCTTGAACCAGACTTATTGACACTTCTGAGTTATACTGACGTGACTGGAGTACGGTGAGTACAGTCAAGCTTTGAAATGTTTACATGCTCATTTTACATGATATGCTAATCGAAATTAAGTTTTATATACACATGTAGAGCAGTCAACTGTTTGATATGCTCCAGTAGCCACTTAAGGCAGAGAGAAACCACTGTTTGTATAGAAACACCTGGGTGCCGATCACAGAATGCAGGTGATTGTTAAACACAAGACAGTTATTTAAGAAATTGTTTGTTGGGACAGGTTTGACTATTTTAGAATTTTTGTTTGTGTCGAGTTCAAAATTAAATTTTTCATTAGGTCCATTTGTTCTATAAGCATTTCAAACAGGCATGGATACATTATGTTAAATTTGAAATGCATACCTCCCTGCTTCAGAATTTTGGTTACAGAGACCTATTTATCAAACTATTTTTGGTTCTTGGGATCAGTTTCATATCTTCGAAGGGTCAGAAACACTGTTAGGGAGAATAATCTTGAAGTGTATATAAATACTATTACAACAGATAATTGTGACCTACTTTACATACTCCAATGACTAAGATAGATTCTTTGCTCCACTGCAGGGATGTTTTTATTATAAAACATGGGTACATGTATATTAGAGATGAAATGCACACCCTCCCTGCAACAAAATTGAGTTATAGAGACTTCCCATCAAACTCAGTTTAGTTTTTATAATCATTTCCTTGTCTTGGATACTTCTGTATGGGGAAGAAAAACAAATGTTAAATTAATCTTGTAGAATACCAGGCACTACTGCAGAAAGTAATAGTAATCTAGTCCTCACACTCTGCTCCAACATAGGGATATTGTTTTTATTAACACCTCCTGCGACAAACTGGGTTCCAGAAAACTTGTTCGTGCCTACTGAAACCTGGCAAGATGCAGTTTTATCTTTTCCAATAAAATCATTATTGTTCGTATTGATTTCAGCAAATTATAGGTCAGTTTTATATCATGGAATAATTATTGTTTATATTGATTTCAAACAGTGTGCTGGTCAATTTTATATGTTGGAGCTTAGTTGGCAGGTGCAATATCCTCACACAGGCCATCCCAGTTCAGCTGCTTTGGTGGTCCTTGGGAAAGGCAATCAGCTCCCATTTCCTCCACAAGATTTAACAAATAATGAGTTTAAAGTGCTATTGAAACCAAGAAAAGCAAAATAACAACTTTGTATTTCAAGAGAGACAACTCAGTTGTTGTTGTTGTAGGGTTTAATGCCATTTTTCAGCACAAGATAGGCTATACATGGCAGCCAATATAACTGGTGGAGGAAGAACCCTGGAAAACTCCAGGAAGAACCACCGACCCACGAGAAGCTACTGGCCGGCTTTCTCATGTACCCATGTTAGCAGAGCCTGAGACTCAAACCCACGTAGACAGAGGTGAGATGGCAGTGATCCAGAACAGTGAGCGCTTTAGACCACTCGGCCACTCGGGGCCCCAAGACAACTCAGATTTAGATCAATGAGTATAACTTATGGTAGTTACCACCCTAGGATATTGTTCCAGATATTTATACTTGACACAAGAGTAGAAATTACTTTACAAGAATATCACCACAATAATTCCTCCAATTACATTTCAGAGTTGAATAAAAAAAATATATAGTGTTACAAGGAACATAAATTAAAATTTAAAAAATATTATTCAGATTATATGGAGTACTCCTTTTCCAGCAGTAAAAGTGACCATGAATAGAAACATTTCTGGAGTTATGTTCTTCTTCTTTCTGGTCTTATGCAGATTTGTATTACTTTAACCCAACAATTCATCTGGAGAGAAATGTTTTCATTTTGGGATCAAAAGGTCAGAGGTCAAGGTCACTATAACTGGAAAGAAAGAAAGGTCTTTTTGCATAAAAACTTAAGTTCTTGACTGTGTACTTTGAGTAAACTTTGCAGGGGGATTTTCATTAAGACATCAAAGAAGTATATTGATTTTGAAGTTGATGATTAAGGTACAGTGGCTAAAATAAACTGTATTTTATAGAATAACTTGTGTTCTATAGGAAGTTCCTTGATCAAACTTTATGGATGGCTTGCATTTTCAGTAATAAAGAAATTTATAAATTTTGGGGTGTAGAAAAGGTCAGAGGTCACAATAATACGAAAATAATGGTTTATATGTAGTAAATTTAGTGAGCTTTGTGCCTGCATAGGGAAATGTTAAGCACAGGGTGAGTGTATAAAATGTCATTATTGTACTCTGTCTACTGGATGTGTAACAGGTTGGTTTTGGTTGTGGATGAACCAATGCAGATTTGTAGTGTGACTGTCTATAACTTTGCTTTTGGTTTTTATATTATTTCTGAAACAAGTATAATTCTAATGCAACATATGCTTCTTTCAGAGAATTCCGTTAGTGCCTCCTCCCCCACCACCATTTGATGAGTCTTTAGATGGTGAGAATGAGGCCTTATGTAGCATGCTGATAGCCTGGTACATGAGTGGTTACCACACAGGATACTATCAGGTGAATGGACATAATTGCATAACGAGTGATAAATAAAAACGAGATCACATATAGTGCTGAAACAACAAGTGATTTCTGTCAATTGATTAACCATTTCACAGTAAAAATTTACTTCATAGACTAGTTGGGATAGAGCTTGTTATTATTGGAGAAGAGTAAAAAAAAAAATGGTAAGGAGGAGATGGACCTGATATCTTAAATATTCGATAAATCTGTCTTTACTCTTGGGTCTTGGGTCCTTAGGACCTGCATGACTACACCATCAGAGCCCAGTAGGTCACGGGTTCGAACCCCAGCTGAGTCATACCAAAGACTTATAAAAATAGTACTAGCAGCTGCCTTGATCAACACTCAGCATTAAGAGGTTAGTGCTAGGACTGGTTGGCCTAGTGTCAGAATAATGTGACTGGGTGTTACATGATGCTGCATGTCTGCAGCATGATGCCCTAGTGCTAGACATCATTATAAACTGTCTCACTGCAGATATTGTAGCAATATGACAGACAAATTGTTAAAACTATGTTAAAAATCCAAATCACACACAGAGCCCGATAGTAACACATTTATCAGTCAGTCCAACTATTAGTCTGCCCATCTATCAGTAGTTTGGCTTCTGCAAGATAACAAGGAATTGTTGGATTTTTTTAACCAAAAATATGTTATTAAAGGAATTGTTGGACTTTTTTAACCAAAAATATGGTATTGAAGGAATTGTTGGACTTTTTTAACCAAAAATATGGTATTGAAGGAATTGTTGGACTTTTTTTAACCAGAAATATGGTATTGCAAGATAACAAGGGATTGTTGGACTTTTTTAACCAAAAATTTGGTATTGAAGAGACCTTGGATAAGATTGATTTCAAGTATGCTCCAACACTGCCCATCATCCAGACTATGGTTTTCCACAAAATTAATTACACCCCCAAACTATCCATCATCCAGACTATGGTTTTCCACAACATCAATTACACCCCCAAACTGCCCATCATCCAGACTATGGTTTTCCACAAAATCATGTGTGTCCCCAAACTGCCCATAATTCAGACTGTGGTTTTCTACAACATCAATTACACCCCCAAACTGCCCATCATTCAGACCATGGTTTTCCACAACATCATGTATGCCCCCAAACTGCCCATCATCCGGACTGTGGTTTTCTACAACATCTAGTCACAAAGGTTTATTGGATTTCAATCAGATTTTTATGGTGGATTATAATGGGGAAATTCAAATGATTTTCATATCCATCATTCCGTGATATTATTTAAGGAATTGTGCCATGTGACTTTGATTTCAATAAGATAATTTTGTGAAGGTTTGTTGGAATTTGGCTGAATTTGGATTCGTTGGTATTTGGCTGTATTTTAATAGTACCTTGAATGAGTGTTATTTTTTAGTGTTCTGTTAAATACCTGACAGGACTTCTGTGCTTTTCCCACACCTGTATTGCCCATCCTTATGGTTTTGCAACATAACTTCACCATCATATGCTGATTTTCAACTACATTGGTAGATTGCACCTTAGTGATTCATAGCCTTCCTTGACATCATTTACAAAACTTATGCCCAATGATTACCTGCCCTTCTGACTTGTTTTTCTGTTTTATTACTTAATAAAGGATTGTTGGATTTGAACCAAATTTGGCTTGCAGCTTTAAAGTGATGAGAATTTTAATGATTTTAATTTATATCATTCCACATTATAATTTGCAAGAGTTAAATCCCCTGAATACCTATATTCATTTCATTTTCACAGGATAACTTTATTAAAAAACATTTTATTTCAACTAGTATCAAAGAGGCTTTGAATGTATTGGATTTCCATTATTCCACATCTTCTGTCAGGTGAGTCATGTCCCCTAGTTGCTAAACTTTGACATCACAAGACAGGTTCCTCTGTTTAACACACTGAAGAGCCAACTTTAGAGATGCATCCATCATTGCTTTTAGTTCCAGTTTATTTCTGCAATTACATGTCAGTCAGCCTCATTAAATTTGTCCTACTTAAATTGTCATCTTATTGTACCACTAGATAAGTTTAAAAAATGACATTTTCAAAAAGATGATTAACTGCATTCAGTTGACAGTCTATTGAAAACAGCTGAAATTCCCTATTTTTATAATTCAGATCGAACTTATTTTTCAAAGTTTCCTGCTTCTGCTTGGAAAATACTCATTCTTGGTTCTTCTATACATTAATTCAACTACCAATGAGTAAAAGATCATTAAAGTAGCTTTCATTTTTAAAAAAAAAAAACAGAAGAAAATTTAATTTATTAGATATTAGATCCATGTTTTAAAACTGTATATTTGCGTAGCTGCCAACCTTCACAATTTTGGCATGAATTTTACGACTTTTTCAGCAATTCACAGATTCACACCGCATGCAGAAAAATCATGAATTCCCCAATTCACAATTATTTTAAATCTTTAATAAAGTAACCGATTTCCCATTATGTGCTAGTCATGATATTGGCAGTTGCCTAAACTATCCGGAATTGGTGGTCACAATATTAGAACTATAGCCGATTGATACAGTTGGCCCGGTAGCAGGCATTTTAGCGTATTTTAATCTGTATGTATAAGAATAGTTTTACAAATGCTTTTGAGAGAAACAGGGGCCTAACTGGAATTTTGCTCCCTGCATGTGCCGCCAACACTGATTTGAATTACCGTTAGGCATCGATGTTGAAAATGTCTTCACCACCAAGGAAAAAGAAATGTATTGCACAAAATGTGAAGTTTAGTTTGGAATATACCAAAAATTGGCCTTGCATTCAGCCATCAAACACCAATATACATCATTCTTTTTGCACACAGTGTACCACAAATTTAGCATTGGGCATGGTGGCAGAGATGATGTGAGGAAGCACATTGGTAGCAAAAAGAGATTGGGAAAATTAAGAACTCCTGCAGATTTCAGCTCTGGAATATTTTAAGCCATCGATGGAAGACCTGCAAGCTACCAATGCTGAAACATTGTGAGATTTCTTGTTGAACACAATCTACCTTTATCAGCTGGATCCCGTGCTAAATATTTGTTCTGACAAATATTCCCAGGCTCAAGGATCGCTTCACAAATTCATGTCAAAATTCACAAATTTTTATCCCTATTTGCACTAATTGCGAGACAGGAGGGTTGGCAGCTATGTATTTGTTATGTTAGTGGTGGTGTGTGTTCTTTCCAAAGCTTTAAACTCTGTGTATTGAATTAGTTCAGTTATTTCACTTGTGCATATTTTACAATTGTGATTGATTGATTGATTGATTGAGGGTTTTATGACACACTAGCACTTTATGGCTATATAGCACATATTTTACAGTTGTGGAAATGATGTTAAATTGAGTTGATTACTTTTGGATTCCTTGAATTAGATAAATTAACATCATTTCTTTTACATCAAAGCAAGAATATTTTGTTAAGTGAAATCCTTCTTAACTAGATGACTATAGTCAACTGTCTTGTCTGTACACCTGTTGTTTATTTTATGGTTGACAAACCAGCTAGTTGTTTTAGCACTAGTCATATAGTATGTTGATTTATCAGTCAGGACTGTGTATTCATTTGAAATTGAACATACTTTCTCTGCATTAAAAAGTAGAGAATTGTTTGCAGTTCTCTGATCTTAGCTGAAAAATATATTGATGCCGTCATCTGTAGCAATAGAAATAATGGTTTTTTTCATTTTGTGACCAATAATTGCCTTAGTTTTGTAAACTTTACATGAATAGTTCTTATCCAGTGCAGAGTGTTTAATTACATACTACTTTATTTTCCTTCGGAATGATTTCCCTGAATAGAAATTTTTAAATTGAGATAAAATATCGCAAAGTTTCCCACTAAAGCTGCAAATTAAAGGTACATCAGTTTTTCACTTTATTTTTCTTTGATGTTATTGCTAAGTATTGGTCACTCTGCTACTCAAATGACTTTGCAAACTGTTTTAAAAAGTGGGAGGTTGTTACTCTCTATTTCACAAGATGAAAAAGAAAAGCTTAATTTATATTGCTCAAGATGACAGTATCAGTTTTCTTTTTTCAGTTGTTACATTTTTTTAAAAATTTGACTATTCTCAGTAGCATTTAATAATTAAAATCTCTTTATCTGTTAACAGGGTTTACAAGAAGCACAGAAACGAGGAATGGGAATAAAAGCTGAAACTTTTGTGAACAGATGATGTATGTGTACAGGGCACTAGCCAGGAAGAGCATAGTTTGTTGTATGGGTGTAGAGAAATATTCAGTGGAAGCTAGATTGGTTGGTTATAAAGTAAAGTTCTGTTGGACATCAAGAAATATGAACAAGACAACTTTCCTTTGGCTCTCCTATTGAGATAAACCTTTGCATAGGCTGTTTGTTGCAGAAAACTGGATATGGCATTCTTTTAATTAAATGAGTTCAGATTTCATTATTTCATTTGCTGACGAGTCTGCTGTTATAGACTTTGTTTTCATTTTTGTTCATAGACCTCAGTGGAAAGTTGTACCTCACTTTGGCTGAAGGATTGTAATACCAAACAGAAAATTGAGTAGACTTTTTACAGCAGATACCTTGATGTAAAAACAGATTTTTTTATTGGTAAATATAGAAAATATTTAGGAACTCCAGATTTTTCTTTTGAGGAAATCAAATCTTACCCTCCATCATAAGACTTTATCAACTGAAACCTTTGCTCAGAAAAATTGCAGAATGCTGAATTAGCTGACTGCAAGATTTCTAAGTATGAAGTACTTGTTCCTTGGAATACATTTTTGGAGCAGGCTGATTTTTCTAATAAACAAATTGAGTTCACAGAATGTTAATCAGAAGTTTGCAACAAAGCAGCATTACAGTCATGCTTTTCAAGATCAATTAGTACTACTACCCTTCTCTTTGTATACATGATGCACAAGTGTCCCTGCCTTCCATCCAATGTAGTGGATCAAATTTTCAAGACTGATCTTCACATCTACAGACCACACCCAATCAGATCCCATAGTTTTATATGTTTGTCTTCCAAATTGAAGAAGGAAATGTGCAACATTACAAATGATGACTCATTCTGTATAGAATTAAGTGTATGCAAAAATGTCTTCCCCCTTCCTAGCTCCACCATGACAGGATGATTGAAATTCTGAGACTGCTGTTTACATCTACACATATTAAAATGTTTGAAGTCTCTGTCAATCTAAAATATGGAGCAGCAGTTGCCCAATAGTATGAATGTATGGACACATGATCCAGTGGATAGAATTACATATTCCTCTCCTTTTCTTTTAATAGCCTTGTGATAATTACCATCTATGTTTCCCGATTTATTTCAAAACCCTAATGTACAACTTAAAGCAGAACAAATGTATCACCTTGTGGTGGAACCTGCATCAACTTGTTAACCTGCTGTCAAATAAGAACATGTTATATTTTTCATGGCATTAAAATGCTTTAAACCTAAATATTGCTTGAAAGCTTTTAGACAAGGTGAAGCAAGAAGTATCAGTTACATTTAGCAAACATTGGTCATTGAACTCAAACCTAAGTTTATATGAACTTATAATCCGGAATTGGTTGAAGTTGTTCAGTTCTTTACTGGCTGTATAGGGATCATAATTTCAAGTAGATTGTATCCTTCATTAGAATACAATGGAGAATTTAACTGCTTCGGATGATTGGGAATCTTCCATTAAAGATTTCACACATTATGGATTTCTTGTCATTAGAATTGTATGGCATAAACCAGTGTTTTGTATTATGTCTCAGATTTAAAGTATTTAAAATTTTATTATGTTTAGAATTGTTTTTTCAAGTGCATGTACAGAGATGTCTTTTAATGCTCAAACGATGCACACATGATTATAGGGTGGAGATCACAGTAGTTGCAAAGTTATGACCCAGTGACTAAGTCCCTTGGGGTAGAGGTGGCTTCTGTGGTTAGTATCAGTTGCATATACAGATATATTCTGTTCAGGCTGAGTAAAAGAATATCTAGTTTTGGGTTGGGGATGTCAGTAGTTTACAAGTTACGACAAATTATTACCCAAAGGCTAATTCAGTGGGGGTCGGCATGGACTCCATGGCCAAAGTCATTGGCATATATTTATTTGCCTTTTCATACCCAATGAGTATGTACAGTTGTATGGTGGGGATCCAAATAGTTACTACGTTTTGACTAGGCACTACAACTCTGTGTCCCTGGGATATGACCCATGGAACTCATTATAATCCCCATATGACATAGGCTGATACTTGGGGCTGTAATCACACCAATTGTATGATATGTTAGTCTTTTCAGATTTATGTAAACCTCCATGCAGGAGCTATATCAGCATTTTTAAATTGTTATACAGACCATCCCAAATCATGTCCCAAACAGTAGACCATCCCAAATCATGTCCCAAACAGTAGACCATTGCAAATCATGTCCCAAACAGTAGACCATCCCAAATCACGTGTCAAAGAGTCTCAGAATTGTATCAGTCCAATACAGTGAGCAGTTCCAGAGAAGATGATGCCTCTGTTGCTTCAAGTATCACATGATCAGGAAATTCTTAACAGAATTCTGTTAGCAAGGGCTCCAGAAGAACTATGTAAGAACTGAAATGAAAGATCATTATTCCTCTCGACTTGTCTGTTTACATAAGTCTATTTAAGCCTCTCCACTGACTGAACTCTGCATTATGCCCTCCCCCCTCGATTCTATGACTTCTCAGAGTATCTCAAGATCGGGAGATCATTAATATGGAACTCCAACATAATAGCATTGAACTCAAACATTATGGCACTGAACTCTAACATAATAGCATTGAACTCTTAATATCATTGAACTCTAACATAATAGCATTGAACTCTAGTATAATTCTGTTTAAAAGGGATCGTATGATCATTCTTTCTACTGGACAATCAGTTAACATAATTCTTTTATGCCCTTCTGGTCAGCAAGCCCCAGAGGAAAATGTTTCTGTTGTTTCAGTTATCTCAAGAATTATATTAAGAAGGAACCAATAAGAATTGAGATAGGAATTAGATATAATTCTTTCCCTGACCTTGTAGGTAGTACCTCTAATAGAATTACATTAAGCCTTCCAGCATTAGAAGACAATGCTTCCAAGTATCTAAAGATTAAAGGTTATTAATATAATTCTGTCAGCATGTTACTGTAACAGAATTCTGTTGGGAAGGGATTGAATCTTTCCTGCAAGAGAAAAATGAGAAATATCTATTGCTCCAGGTATCTCAAGAAAAGAAGGCTCCAAATGGCATTCTGATAGAAAGATACCCAACACAATTCTTTTAGGAGCTCTTCATGTTGTA